>JAADWJ010000143.1:0-43715 GCA_023336165.1 Pythium monospermum
AACGCGTGGCTAGCCACCAAGTATCCGTGCTCCATCGTACAGATCAATTGCTATCGGCTGGGCACAGCTGGGAGCAGTGACACGCTCGCTCTTGTTCTCTCCCAGTTCGAGCGCGAGGCGATGACACGGCTCGTGTTCAGCAACTGTCAGGCGCTCCATGTGCCGTCCATCATCACAGAATTCTCGCGACTTCGTGAGTTCGAAATATTCAATTCCACCATCTCTCAGTGGGATGAAAGCGCCGCAATCACACGGTTCAAGATGCCAAGCGTGGTCCACGTGCTGCTGATCGAAACGAATCTGACCACTAGCACCGGGGGCTTGCCAAACGGGATCCTCCACGACCAGATGCCACGCGATATGAACCTTGTAGTTCATCGCAGCAACCTGACCGAGCTGCCAAACAATATCGGCGAGCTCTGGGGCCATGGCAATGTCCGTTGGATCACTTTTTGGATCGAGAACACAGCCTTGCAGGTGCTCCCGCCATCATTCAGTACGCTCCACTTTACAAAGTTGTCGCTTGTCGGGAACCGACTGACTCAACTACCAGAAGACTTGTTTGACAAGAGGATGACGATGGTGCGTGTCTCCAACAACCCGTTGACAGCATTGCCAGCGTCCATGGCAGACTCATCTCGTTTGGTGCAAATGCTTGCCGAGGACACTCTCATTTCGACTGTGCCAGAGTGGCTACGTAGCTGGTGGGCAACCAAGGCTACCAGGCCTCGTTTGGTGCTTTCCCTGCATGGTAGTCCAGTGTGCTGTCCATCGATGACGCTGTCGACATCTCCAGCGCCATGGACGTGTGCATCCACGACGGAAGACGAGTGTCACCCACTGGATCAAGGCAGACGTGAAGACTTCCGCTACGATTTCATCGCAGCTCAGCGCCCATTGTGAACAGGTTGACTCGTCAAAACAAGCGGGTGTAATCCATAGCAAACGGGTACAGAGCCAAGTCAGTTGTGCTGTTGTCGTATCGTATACAGACACTGCACCGTGCGTTCACCAGCATCATCATTATGCTCAGGATGATCTCGATCAACTTGGAATGGTGCAATAAGTGGATACATTTTGCGACATGATTTGCCACATCACGTAAACCACATTCATTCTATTTTTTATCACAGGTTTCTGTTAATAGTGTACTTAATACCAATTTGTGTGGTTCACACATCAAATGCAATATAAGAGGTTTCTGTCGCACCTGTGATTGGTCCCCGTATGACGCAATCGATGGACTATTCGAGAATGATGGTAGGTTCCTGTCGATGAATTCAAAATGTGCCATTGCCGAATTCTCTCTCCATCGATCAACAAAAATCGAAGCGCAAATGATCCACGCCAAAGCCGCGATGCCGACTCCCGCAGCGCACATGATGCCCACAGCGGTGAGCAAGACCAGACACCAGCCACAACCAAGCAACACCACCAGCCACAACCACGCGCGCGCAATATCCAGCATCTTAAGTCCCGATCGCGACGAGATGCTCTGTCGGTATCCTAGCAAACTCTGTGACAATATCCGCAGTGAAAAGCGAGGTGGCGGCTTGCATCGCTTTTGTTTACCCCACCGTGAGAGAGCGAATATCAACCAGCGGCGCGTGGACCATCGACGGCGCCTGAGGCGCCAGGGAATCACCGTTCCGCTGCATGAGCGATGGCAGAAGAACGAACGATCAGCAGCTTCAGAAGGCGACGAAGGAACAGAGGATTTTCTGTCGCTCGATGTCGATCTCTTTGATATCTCAGAAGATGCTGCGCTATTTTTGCCAGATTTCTCGGAGGACGATCTGCAGCAACTCATGTGTGTGCTCAATGACACTGAGTCAATTTCCACTGTCAATCTCGACACCAAACACATCGACACAGCTGCTGTCAGCTTTAGCAATACCGTTGCGTAGTCGCACGAGTCGACATAGTGCTCCTCAAATATGTATGATAAGAAAAAAAAAAAACTACTGTACAGTGCGTAGTGAAGCAGAAAATAAAACTGCATTCTTCAGTTTCTATGGAATGACTTATGTGCCTACTTGGAGCCGAGCCTTGTATCTATCCAGCCGGTACCATGTTGCGCATCCCTAGCTATTTAGATACTGCTGGTCGAGGTGGCCCGCATGCTCATTTTTTGTAAATGGCCAAACTCCAACAAAAGATCCGCGTGCCCACAAGTCACAGATTCAGGCATGTCACATGTCGCAGATGCTTCGTAAATACGTCTGTAAATACCCTCAATTTTCCACGTAATTACCTAAATGAACTGCTTCAGCTCAACCAATCATTCATCAGATGACGACGATCGCAGGCAATTCCTTTGAAAACCACCAACTCGACAAACACCATTTCCGAATATTCGAGGTGTACCTTGGACTCACCTACAGTGCATTCTGCATTCATTCTGATTGAGTACAAAAAGAGAGAGAGAGTGAGAAAGCGAGAGCGAACATGTGAAAGGATGTGCACACAGTCTTCTTTCGCCTGAGTCTTCTATGCTGACAAAAGACTACCCGCTGAATTTTTATCGCTGATCACATGAATTTTCGCCTCCTTTCCTCTCTTTCTTATCGGCACCATTGTCATACGATCGAATACAATAGATTCGTTACGTTTGGTGCTGTCTGTCCCGATACAAGTACCATGCCGTAGCAACAAAGCTATTCCTGGCCCTTGTTTCTGAGCGAATCTCCTGCTACGTACGAGTAGTACAGGACAATTCAAATACACCACTGTGGCGGTATTTCTGTCTCAAACTGAGCACATGCGAATGACCCGATCGGAACACGCCCTGTGAGTGCTCTTATTTTTGGATCAAGATTCAAACTGCACTTGACAGTCACTTGCTTGTCGGACCAGGTCCACTGTTCATGCGGTACTCGTTACAGTGGAGTCATTTCCTCGCAACTGGCCGCAGCTCACACACAAATCGTTCCACCGTGCGAACAGCGCAACACGAAGAAGGCTCGCCATCGTAAGCTCCAGTCCTATCGATAGGAGGAACAATGCAAATCGTACCGCAGCCTTTAGGGACCGCGCTCACGCGACGCAAAAGCCGCACGATCAGCAGCCGCTTGCAGAGCCGACGCCTGAGTGCACTCAATTTCCACTTTGCCGTTTCGTCCTCGGTCTTTGTGCTTTGCTGGTGGGGGGTGTTCTTCGTCCATGTTTCCAGTGGGTTGTTTTTGTTCTTCATCGGCGCGTCCCACTTGCTGCTAGCAAAGCAAAAAATCTACTTCAACGTCGCGTGGTTGCTTCATATTGAACTTTGGACGCTGCGTATCGCCGGGTGGAGTTATCTCGCGGTCGCCATGGTCCACTTCATCGCCATCGCACGAGATGTGCGCCGTTCCATCTCATGCGGCCGCTTCACCTTTGCAAATGGCGAGACAAAAGTGGCACCACCGAAAGAGTGCGACCCACAACTGGCTCCATCTAGTAGTATTGTGGATGGCCAAGCCGCACGGGTGTCCACATGGTCAAGGTTCAAGCAACGGATTGTCTCATTGCCAGCCAAGTGGCGAGCGTTTCACTACTCGTTCAGTGTCCACGGAAAGCACTTCAACGTCGCGATCTGTGTGAGCCAGGTGGTGGACATCCTAGCGCAGACCTACCAAGTGCACCTCTTCAGCCACACCGTTCCAGAAGTGGTGCTTTGCCGTGTGCTTGTGGTTCTTGTGGTTGTCAATTGTGGGTACTTGCCGATCGTGGACGTTTTGTTCAAGAGAAGTAACCCTGGTACCCACCTTGCCGCGTTGCTCTTTGT
Organism: Pythium monospermum; assembly: GCA_023336165.1. Taxonomy (NCBI): domain Eukaryota; phylum Oomycota; class Peronosporomycetes; order Pythiales; family Pythiaceae; genus Pythium; species Pythium monospermum. Next base: position 3,764 of record JAADWJ010000143.1, read on the forward strand.
GGATTTGATCTTGGATGTCGCGGTCACCGTCGTCGTGCCGCTTGTGATCATCGTGCCGCATTTTCTAGCGTTTGATTGGAAGCAAGGCAAACTGCCGGATATCATTCGATTCAATGAAGTCTGGTTTGTCAAGACACTGGCAGAAGTCCGGTATGTGATGGCCACCTCCACTATTGATAACCTGTCGGCCTTGGTACCGTACATAGCAGTGATTGAGAGTCTTCGGACACTCAAGATCGTGCTCATGCGGGTCGTGGCGGCACCGCATCCAGCCCAAGAAGACAAAGAGCCTGTCCACGAGACTGTGGCGATTCGTGAGGATGCTGACGCGTCATCTCCAAGCACAGTCAAGCCAATCTTCCGTCGCTTGTACAAATTTGCCATGGTCGTAGCCTGTCTTGTGCTTGGCATCCAGCTGCATGCTGAATTTCGACCAGCCAATCGGCACACAAACTTTTGCCTGTTGCCCATGACACCATGGTTTGGCCAGAACATGTCGTGTGGCGTCATGGACTTGAACTGCCATCGTCAAGGCCTGCGCGGCACAACAGAGGAAGTCACATCGCTGCTTGATCGCATGGACCGGTCGTCGTTGACTAAGCTGCTTCTCAACCACTGCGCCGAGCTCTCCATCCCGCCCAAAATCACTCAATTCCCTCACTTATTGGGGCTCCAAACCGTCAACTGCACTCTTGTCGACTGGCCGCTCACTGCCGCGATCTCTCACACACATCAACCCAAGATGGCGGAGGTGCAGCTCGTGGCAACCAACATGACCCAGTTCCCACTAGGGCTTCTCCATGGAGATCTCCCAGCCAAGCTGAGCTTGGTCATCCATAAAAGCAACTTGACCCACCTGCCAGAGAATGCCGGTGACGCATGGGCGGGTCACGTGTGGCCGTTCATTACTTTTGCACATGTGCCATTGAAAAGGCTTCCTGCGACATTCAACAAGGCCGCCATGTCTTTCTTGACCCTCTTTGACAATGAGATTGAGTCGCTTCCTGAGGATCTCTTCGCCAGTTACGAGATGACTCGCTTGCGGCTTTCGAACAACCCACGGCTCTCGCGTCTACCTGCCAACTTGGGAAGTGCCAAGTTCTTGGAAGTCTTTGCCGCGGAGCATACAAACCTATCGCAGTCGACTCCATGGCTCGAGCAATGGTGGGCTTCCAAGCAAAATGGCACGGCAGTCGACACGAGCGCTGTCATGTCTTTCTACGGGAGCCCTCTATGTGATGGTCACAATGGCTCCGCTGCCGACGCACTCGCCCAGCACTGCACACCTTCGGGTCTCGTGGAGAAAGAAGATAGTCGGTTTGCGATTGTTCAAGCACTTCGGCCATTAACGTTATGAGCGTTTCCCAGCCCCGGTATTTATGGAGATATCCGTAGATACTTCCATTCGGGTTGGGTCGGTTGACGTTGAAGATGGACCTGACCCGTTTTAGGAAATGGCAAGAAAACAAACTCTCAACGCAAGTAGAGGAGGCTGCCTTGGACGATATGAGTGAATCTATGGAAGTCGACACAGCGAGAGCCACTGGCGATCGACCACCCGTCGCTGATGGAAGCTCTTCCTCACAGCCATCATCTACACATGGCAGTGCGGGTTCAAACGACCCACCAGAAGCAGCAGAGACTACTGTGAACAACAAGAGCAAATCCGGAAAGGATGACATCGCCAGGAAGCGCCGCGTCTTGCTGGATAAGATCACGCTGTTCGAGAAGCGCGGAGCGATTCTGCCATCGGATGCGCATACTTTGCGTTTCCAAGTCCACGAGACGACCAGCGGATCCTGGACGGCGGTGGAAAAACGCATGGAAAAACTCGCATTTAGCTGGAACCCGTATCAAGATTACAGTGCCGACGAGCGCCGCCAACAAGAACAAGATCAAAAACAACAACACGACCACGAACAGACCAATAGCTCTACCAAGAGGTCGACTCGCCACCATGGAGCAGTTCCCAACAAAAAGCAGAAAAAGGATTTCTATTCACTGTTGCAGCTCTCCGATCGGGATGCCACTGGCGAAGAGATCAAGAAACAGTTCCATAAACTGGCGCTGCAGCTTCACCCAGATAAACAACAACAACAACAAGCTGCAGGAGCTGCTGCGGTTGCCAGCGAAGAAGAAGAAGCAGTTTTTGTTCCCGATTCGACGGAATTCGCACGGCTCCGCGTCGCCTACGAGACACTCAGTGATCCGGAGCAGCGCGCAGCGTACGATCTCAAGCTCCAGGAAGCAGAATCCGGGATTGCAGCAGCTCAAGAGCGGTTTGCCGCTGGTCTGGATGTGAAAGACCAAATCACTTTGGAGGCCACGACAGATTACGCGTCGCTCGAGTGGATGGCGCGGGTCAAGCACAAGATGGACGTCATGGACAGGCTGGCCGAGTGGGCCAAGTTGCTGGATATCCGAGCCACGGAGCTTCGGTTTGAGACGGGCGAAGAATGCATTGGCAACCGCTGTGGCAAGATCGTGACCATGGACCGGGACTTGGAATGTTATGGCTCGCCACGGCGCCGTGTGTGTGTGTTTGCTGCACAAGTACGTCCACGCATGTGACGAACTGTGTACGAGCCATGCGAGTGCGGCGGAATACGACCGCAAAGTGTGCACGATGCGAGCGTACTGGCTGGTCCAAAACTGGATCTTTGATGCGCTTCGCCATCAGCAAGAGCAAGAACAGCTCGTGGAAAAGGCCGAATGCGAAGTTGAAGAAGACGAAGAGATGAAGGAATGTGAGCCTGCCATTGCGAGTGCGACGAAGCCAAGACCATGTGAGCTGGTAGCGTCGGAGATCTATTTGGGCGACCACCGCACCACGTTCTCGCTGGCAAACGCCCACGAGTGCACGAGCCAGTCGTGTCGCCACACGTTCTTGTTCTTGGAAGACGGCATTTATGTCTGCCAGCGCCATGGGTCCCCCCATATTTGCACGTTTGAGCAATGTGATCGCAAAGAATTGAGTGGTGGGCGGTACGTTTGCTGGGTCAGTGGCCACACGTACGGCTACAAACAAGAAGACGTCGGCACGGGCACGCGTGTGCGCCGCGTGATGTTCACGGACCGCCATGGCGACAGCAGTGCGATCGAGATGGAAGTGCCAGTGATGCTTCCTCTTGGCCAGGTCGCGTCGTACTTGCTGGAAGGTGGCCCCAAGTCAGCGATGGACCGTACTAGTAATAGCGGTTGCTCACTGTCTCCTCCACCACCTGCACAAAAAGTGTGGGGCTACGACGAAGCTGATGGGCAAGGAGAACAAGTGGGTTCGCCGTCTCGGATGGCGGCGCCTGCACGTCGTGCGAGGACCGTGGCAAGCTTCAAGAGAGAAAGAGAGGACGAGTTGTCGCCCAGCCGCGCACGCATCCGGCGTCGGCTGAATGAACGGGTCGATCCCTCCGACCCGTCGTTTTACGTGTATCTTCAAGTGCCTCAGGCGGTCGCCAATTTACCACGTGTCGCGCTGGAATTACAAGAACCACAGGTGCCGGTGGTCGGAAACGGACCGCCTGTGTCACCGACGACCACGACGACGGCGTCGCTGAATATTCTGCCCGTGCGTGTGCAGCCCCGCTACACGTTGAACTACCTCAAGGAGTGGATGGAAGATCTCAGTGGGGAGCTCATTTCCAGATGGGACCAGCAATTCTTTTGGAGTGACACACTGATCGGCGACGAAGCAAAAGTCATGACGCTTCAGCAACACGGCATCTCGGATGGCGTGCTTTTGGAGCTGCGGCTCCATGACGATTGTCCACTGCTTGTTGGTGATTGGACGGGCAAGCAGACCATGGCAGGCGAGTACAATACTGTCCAAATCTCGAAAGAAGCAGAAGAAGATCTGGACGAAGAGCAAGACGAGTTGGAGAATGTGATTGCCGTAGAGGAAGCATCTTTCCAGCAAGACCGACTGGAAAGAAAGAGGCTGCGCATGGAACAAGTCGGAGCGATCCATCATACCGAAGTGCTCGAGTACCAAGGTACAAGTACGGTGTCACGACTCGTGGGTGTGATCGCTGAACAGCCAGGCGAATGGAAAAAGCTTGGTGCTGCTACTAGAGCCGAGAGAAAGACCCCCACCCATTTGAAGGCCACACGGATGATGGACAAAGATGCGCTCGCGATGAAACAAGTCGCGGATAGTGCACAGCCTCTCACCAAGAAAAAGAAACAATAATTTGGCATCTCCATAGGCCGCTTTTTTTTTTTACGATGCGGACGACTCGCCCAATAAATCGGCAAAAACGCGACGACAAGTCTCAAATAACGACATGGTGATCGCAGTCGACGGTGCGTGGAACGCGACACGCGCACCGGCGCCTTTGTACAAGGCCAGGACGCCTTCGGAACTAGCGTATATTGCATTAGTTTACATGTCAAGTGTGCATATATCTGTATAAACATGCAAAATTCAAATTCAAATTCAAAGAAACGTACCGAATGACTTTGGTGAGACCGTCGACAATGCCAGTGTACGCGACCGCATTTGGCTCGGCGGCGTATGCACGTTGGACCTATTGGAGTCCGATGACACAGCAATTGTTACCACACTGTTGCGATATTCTTAATCAAGTCTGTTTTGGCAAACCTGCAGTCGTAGCTTGACCATGTCCAGTGGGTTTGTAATCAGCGACGCAGCAGCACCAGCAAGCGCCGCGCTGACGAGCGTGTACTGAGGCGACAGCTCAGTCGTGTGAAGATACTCTTGCGCCATCGCTTTGTTCTGGTAGTTAGTATCAGACAAACGAGGGTACGTCAGTTGATAAACATACACACAAGACGCTGTCGATGTTGTGCCGTGACCGGTCCACCTTCTCGTAGAACATAAAATACAGCGCCGAGAATGGGCCGAACGAGAGAAGCGTCGCGCCGTAGCCTTTGTACAGGCCTCGCAGTTTCTCCGTCTTCATGATGGTCTGCACGGCATGGGCCGTATTGCGGTAGTACATGCGCTGCTGCACGCCCTTGGCAGCGTCTGTAGAAGTCAACGGCACTTGCACTTGCATGCGCTCTTTGATGACATCAATGGGCACCCACATCACACAGCTCAATGCCTCGGCGAGCATGCCCGCACCAAGGTACAGCAGCGACGGGTGGTCCCGAAAGAGCGCCACTGTATGGAGCGAGTCCTTGGAGACCTCGTACGAAGTCAGGTACAGACACGTCGCGGGCGCGGAGCCGATCATACTCACTCCAAGACCACGGTACAGCCCGCGAAAGTGAGCGAAACTCATATTCTGCAGCTGCAGCAACCCCATTACACTTTGTCGAGAGGCCGTGCTGGCCTGCAAGCGCGCCTTGACTGTGTCAAGCGGGTGGCAGAAAATGCGACCAATCATTCCAGCCGATGCGCTTCCCTGGTGTAAACATGGTTGTGAGACCCTGAACGTATGTATCATCATGCTGAGGTTTTTGTTTGTTTGTCATTTACGCACCAGCAGCGTCGGTAATTGTTCAGAGAACTACAAATTAAAACACCGCAGCATAGATATCAGAGTCGTGGACATGCGCTTCTGCTCCTTGCAGAAGTTGGCTCCATGTCGTTGATCACATAGAGGCGATTCGCTGTGTCACGCACCGACTTGGTTTCATCGGAATTCGCCATGATCCATGAATGACGATGGATGACGATGGATGGGTGATGCTTTGCAAAGTAACGTTTGATCAAAAATTCCAACAACGCATCGTCCAGTTGAAGTGACTTCAATCAAACCAACGTTTGTTTCGCTTCAATTCAAAAGGGATCCGGGTTTGAAACCCATGCCACTTGAAACCCGAATCCGTCTTGGGTACTACCGTAAACACTTCCACAAGTGAGCGGGTCAAATACCCATTTCACATAAACGGGTCAACAGAACAGCCGGACCCGTGTGCAATTGACAATTGTGACGTGCTGTCCAAGGCGAGGGAGGAAAGGGCGATCGACTCACTCGATCGACAAGGACACACGGCAAGCAGTCGGCAGTTGGCGAGTCCAGTCGTCGAAGAAGAAGGAAGAAGAGAACACAAGAAGAGAAGCATCATGGCAGGCGGAGACGAGTGGGTCGACGTCCAGAAGAACACGTTCACGCGAGTATGTATCTTAACTACACACCAGCGTGTGTTGCTGGTGTCGAGATGGACAACCTATGAGCGAAAGGGGAGGGGAAACGGAAACTGACCAAGAAAATGGCTTTGTATAAATATGTATATTAGTGGGCCAACACGTATTTGTCGCGCAAGCGCATGAGCATCGACGAGTTGTATGAAGATCTCGGCGATGGCATCCGTTTGATCGCGCTGCTCCAGATCATTTGCCGCGAAAAAGTGTGCAAGGTGAGTCTCCATTAAAAGTCCATACAACGGAAAGGGGGAAAAGAGGCAAAAAAAACTCCAACCAGAATACGCCACTCTATATTCTTATGTAGAAATTCAACAAGAAACCGCGCATGCGGATCCAGAAAATGGAGAATTTGAATATGGCGTTTGACTTTATGCGCAAGAAAAATGTCAACTTGACCAATTTGGGCTCATCTGATATTTTGGACGGCAACCAAAAGCTCATTTTGGGGCTCATGTGGACGCTCATCAAGTCTTTCCAAGTCGCCGAGATTGACGTTGAAGGTGTCTCGGGCAAAGACGGTCTTTTATTGTGGGTGAACCGCTCGCTTGCCGATTACCCGACCGTCGAAGTGCGCAACTTTTCCAGTTCATGGGCAAATGGCATGGCGTTTTGTGCGTTGATCCATCGCTTTTACCCAAGTCTGGTGGACTTTGACAAGCTCAACCCGGAAAATGCTACGGAAAACGTCACGCGTGCGTTTACTATCGCGCAAGAGAAATTCAGAATCCCACAATTGCTCAATGTCGTTGATGTCGCTGGCCAGGCCAAGCCCGATGAGAAATCGATTATGACTTACGTGTCGTTGCTTTTCAAAGAGTTTGCCTCGGGTGTCCAGAAGAAAAAGGCTGTGACGACGATTTGCAAAGCCGTGAATATCGCGCAACGCCATCAGGACCTTTCCCACGAGTACGCGCAGAACGCCTCGGGTTTGTTGGACTGGCTCACGAGCCAAGTGGACCGCTTCACGACGCTCAGCCAGCCACGCCGTCTCGCGGAGATCAAAGAGGCATTGACCCACCATTTGGAGTACAAGAAGAGTGAAAAGCCACCACGCGAAGCGCAGTTTGTCCTTGTAGATAGCTGTGCCGGTCGTTGGATCTCCAGTTGCAAGAACAACAACCGTGAGATCCCTGTGCTGGACCCACCGATTGAGAAACTGCAAGAGGTGAAGGCCAAGCTGGATGAGCTGGAGACTGAGTTTGAGCTCAGGTTGCGTCAAAACTTGGAGAGTTTCCAGAAAACCGAAGTGTTTTTGGCCAAGGTGCTGAAGGAATTGGAAAAAGTCGAAGCCTGGGCCAAGGATAAGGAAACGTCCGTGCTCTTTGATGAAGGTTTGTTGGCGACGACTACTGCGGAAGCCGAAGAGAAGCTTGAAAGCGTCGGCTTTATCGCCGAGATTGAGTTGCCACGTTACAAGCAGTTGCTCGCGACGGTCGTGGAGCACTCGCACAACCTCAGCCCTGAAAACTCGGAAGCTGCATCGGCGGTGGACCGTGTGGAAGCCATGCAGGCGTTTGTCGCGACTGTGGAAAGCAAGATCGAAGATGTGAGAACCCAGATCTTGGAAGCGATCCGTGCCCAGCAAGAAGTTGATGCGGTTGTCAAGGACTGCAAGATATTGATGCGCAACCTCAAGTACGGCATTGAAGAAATGGACGAAGAGATTGAAGTCGCGACGCGTGTCGATGATGCGACCAAAGATGGTGTGCTGGCTGCCAAGGCCCATTTCGAAAACGTTGTGGTGCCAAAAGTTCACCAAACTGTGGTCAGTGAGAATCAGAAGTTGCTCTCGAAGAAGGATTTGCTGGTGCAAGCGGGTCGCACGGCCGACGTGGCCTTGATCGACAAGACAAATGCACGTGTGGAGCGTTTGCTCGCGAGCTGCGCGGAAAAGAACGGGTACTTTGAAGAAGAAATGGCCAACGTGGAGCGTCGTGATGATGTTTGCCGCAACTTTGCCGATTTGTCGGCCAAGATCAAAGAGCGCTGCGCAGCCAGCACGCAGGCCATCAACAGTGTCGATGGCTCGCTCGCCGACCAGTTTTCCTCCATGGTGTCGCTTCGCCACTCGTTGTTCCGCTCGGACACCATTAAAGCGGAGGATTTCAAGACGATCGCTCAACCAGAAGAGGATGCGGACGCTGAAGCAACCACAACCGCGGAAGTGCAGGCCGATTTGGCTTCGCTTACGGAAGAAATGGACGATTTGGAGAAGGTCAATGATGAATTGGAGCGTCTTGGCGTGTTTACCAACCCGTACACGACTGAAACGATCCACGGCTTGCGTGCTCAGTTTTCGTCGTTGGAGAATGCCGTCAAGGTAAAGGTCAAGTCGCTTGAGAAAGAAGTCGCATTGAGCCAGTTGGGTAACCTCACACCACAACAAATCCGTGAAATCAAGGAAGTGTTTGACCATTTCGACCTGGACCACGATGGCGTGCTTGCGCGTGAAGAATTCATCATGGCTTGCAAAGGTCTTGGCTTGAATCTGAGTGAAGACGACTGCCACGACCAGTTTGACAAGATGGACGAAGACGACAATGATGAGATTTCGTTTTCCGAATTTTCGAACTTCTGTGCCGAGCAACTTCAAAGTGGGTCTTCCAAGGATGACGTCAAAGTCGCTTTTGAAATTTTGACATCGGAGAATTTGACGATGGAAAAAATCGCGGAACAATTTGACCCACCACTTGTCGAGTTTATCAAAAAGAACCAACAAAATTTGATGTTGGCCGACGGCGTCACGCTTGACTATGAGAAGTTTGCCAAGTTCATTTTCAGTTTGTAAAAAGAGAGTGAGAACGAAACAGAGAAAAAACAGATTTGAATGTTTTTTTTTTTTACATAGAGCTGGCGCCCTTGTGTGTGTCTTTTTTCAAAATATAAAAATGCATTTTTTAAATACCTTTGGTGGTTTATTGCGGTGCTGAGAAGGGGAAGGCAGGCCCATCACAATTCGAAAGTGTACGAAATGACCGCTGGGCGGCGGTCTTCTTCATCTTTGGATTCTTGGTATTTGGACTCATCTTCATCGTCGTCCTCATTTTCTTTTCCTTCTTGGCCACGACGTCCTGTCACCACTTTTCCTGTGCGAAGACCTGCAAAATAGGTTGTCACACGCGGTGGGTTGGTGCCTTGTTCCTTGCCCGTTTGGGTCTCATGATCCTGTGGTAAATAGATTTGGGTCTCCATCTCACGGCGGAAATTGCTCATATTTGTTTGGCAAGAAACCGTTTTACAGTGTCTCAAATTGGCGATTTGGATGGCCTTGCGTCTCAAATTCCATTCATTCCAGTCGTAATTGTAATCCAGGTTTTTTTCCACAAAATGGGTCGGTGTGCTGGTGCTGGCGTCCACTTTTTGGGCAGGTGGCGGCGCAAGAAGCGGGTGGACGCCAGCGGCATTGGCTCCAACGCTGCCCATGGGCGTGCCATTTGGGAACTGGTTACAAAGCTTGAGAAGCGAGCTCAAATTGGTGTTTGGGAAGGCGTCTTGGAGCCGCAGCAAGTAGATCAGCGACGGCTGCTTGGCCGCGAGCCGCAGCACGCCTTGCACGTACCGGCGTGGGTTGACAAGAAACTCTTGCAAAGCACGCTCGTTCACAAAGACATGGTAGGCGTTTCTGTACTGGACCACACCGAGAGATGGATCTCCTGGAAGCAAAAGCCCACCACGCTCGACGATCGTCCACGGGCAAAAGCCTTGGTACTCCAGTGGCAACTGCATAAACTCGGGCGTGGTATCCACGGGCATGCGGACCGGGTCACTGGATCCTTCTTCTTCATTCGGGTTGGTCAAATCATTGTCATCATTTCCATCGGTCTCCTCGTCAGCAAGTGAAAAGCTGTTTTTGATCTTGAACGACGGCATTTTCATATTTTTGAAGGAGCTTTTCCCATTATTTGCCAAGTGGGTTTCCGCTGGAAAAGTTTCCAGTTTTTCAAAAAGCTCTTCTGCCGGGATCGTGCCAAATTTCTTGGCCCGTTGCCAGTGGTCGGAATCTTCGCCAAGCGACCGCTCTAACGAGTCTTTAAACTGCATCAACGCCTTCAACGACCGCGACCGCGCTTGTAAAAGCTCATGTTCTTGGGAAAGCGACTTCCACGACTTGCTCACGGCTTCAAAAAGCGGGTACACTTGTGATTTTGGCAGTGATGTGCGTGCCCCGACAAGGCTTTTCAAGGCGCCCAGGTCGGTGCGGAACGTGGCCATCATATTTTCCATTTTGTCACTGGAAAACGTGATATCCTCTTCCAGTGACTGCAAGTAGGATAAGAATTGGCGTCTGTTGCTGAGCTCTTCTTGCCACCGCTGGATAATCTCTGGATTTGGCTCATCCTCCTCACCACCCCCTTGATCACTGCTGCTGGAACGTGTATCCTCTGGATGCTGCTTCTTCTTGTGATGGTGGACATGGAGAAGTACTTCCGTGTATTGGGTACACACTTCATTGGCATCTTCCACTTCCATCTTGACCGTGTGCGTAAGATTCACCATTTGATCTTGGATCTCATCGACACTGACCGAAATGCCGATGCCTCCTTTGCCCAGCTCTTTATTGAACAGCCGTATGCCTTCCACGATTCGCATGAGCTCGTCCAGCTGAAACCGCTTGTCTTCGGTCGTCATGGTCACAAAGGTCTTGAGCCCTACACGAGGGAAAACGCTCTCTAACGCAGCGGCGATCTCCTTTTCAACATTGCGGTCCACGGGCTTGGCATTCGCGTCCGCGTCCAGCATCAGCAGCGTGAAGATTTGCCTGTACAAAGTCGTCATGGTCTCAAAATCACTGGGTTTTGTGGGCACTAACGTTGCAATATTACGCTGCAAATTGGTGACACTTTTTTCTTTGCGTTCTCGTTTTTGGCGGATTTGTTCTTCTAAATTTGCGTACGTGAAATCAAATTCCAGTTGCATCTTGATGGTCTCCAGCGCTGGGTCCTGTTGATGGACAAGTACTTGCACACACTTGTCCACGAGGTATTGTTCATCGTTTTTGGTCATTTCTTTTTCTAAGATCAGTTTGCGTTTGTTTTGGTGGACGACCATACGAGCGGCGAAGGCGGCAAGCGTCTCACTGATCTCCACATGCTGGAACTTGCACCGCGCGACGATGTCGGTCACGATCCGCTGCGCATGCTCCATGATTGGGTTGCTCTCTCTCTCTCTCTCTCTCTCTCTTTCTGCTTTGAGGTGTGGTGGCTGCTTGGTTGTGGGTGGAATTCTCTCCCTATCTCCTATCCTTTCTTTGAGGGAACGATGAGCGAGGCAGAAAAAGCTGGATATATATCAATAGCATTCACCTTCTCACTCGCACCCAACACAAATATCCATGTTCATTCTTAGAATGCGCACTTACGGGAACATATCCAAAGAGAGGATATCAAGAACCACAATCATACATAGCAGTAGCAAGGAGATGCTTTCATCAAGTTGAGAGGGGCGTAGCTACGGCTCGAAGCAGGTCGGTGGTGGTGGTTGTGTGATGGGCCAACTTCAACCTGAGTCGTCCGCCATCTGATATTTCTGAGTCCGACTCAGAAATCTTCGGTTTTAACAGGATACTGTGGCGCGCGTCCATCCCACACAATTGACTCTTTGGCAAATGGCAAGCCGACGTTTCTCGCCGTTCTATTGACCGCAAAGACAAGGAAGAAGAAGAAGAAGAACAACAACGAACCAACCAACCAGACAACAACGCGATGCGAGTGGTCTTTGAAGTGGCCGTGTTTGCGCGCCATCTCGCCATCGTCCCGCATGGTGAAGCGTTTGCGCAAGTCTGTGTGGTCGGAAATGCCGAAGAACTTGGCGCGTGGGATACCACGAAAGCAGGCACGAAAATGCACATCCAACAACGACGGCGATCTACGGAGCTGACTTGTGTATCTGTATACGTGTAGTGGCGCTTTCTTCTTCTGTGGTGGAAACGTCGGCGACCGAGACGCGATGGACGGCCTGTGTTGTCTTTGAACAAACGCGCGAGTTTTTCCCGTTAGAGTACAAGTACATCATCAAAGACACGCAAACGAATGACGTGGTCTCGTGGGAAGCCATGCCAGGCAACCGCACGCTGACGCTGACCCGCACCGCCACCAATATCGCTCGGTACGTTTCCACACGGACAGGTACCGGAGCTCTTGGTTTATTTGTTTTCTTATTTTGTTTCTTATTTCCCAGCGGCAAACCATCCACCCTGAGCTCCACGTACCAAAATGACTCGCTACCACGGCCAGGTGCTCGCGTCGCGTCGCTTGGCAACAATGGCAACCGCAATGGGTACCTCGAGTGGAAGTGCACAAGATCCGAGCGGGAACCCGCGCCCTGGTGGGTCGTCGATCTGGAGAGCAGCACCAACAAGTTGCTGCATATCAATTTGTGGAAGGTGATGCACTCCCATGACCAGCCCAAGTGCAGCCACGCGCGGCCGCCGGCATCGGCAGTCGCTTCCGGGCGCCAGGCTTCCGCTTTGCCACCTCCATCGGGCTGGGTCTTTGTGTCAAACGAGCCATTCAACTGGACAGACATGGACCTCGTGGATCTCTTCGCCAAGGCCAAGGCCAAGACGCCAGGGTATGTGTTTCCAGAAGGCATCAAGGCGTTCCGGCTCAAAGGCCATGAAGATGAGCGCGTCGAGAGCATTTCTCTTGGTGGTGGTGGTGGGATCCCAGGGCGATACATTTGCATCACGCAAGAAACCACACGCCATGGCAGCATCCTTCAATTTGCCGAGCTTGAAGTGTTTGCGCAATCGAATGACTCGCCACTTAAGCAAGCTGATGGCTTTTACGGCATCGACGCAGCGGTGGAGAGTGATCTGAAAGAGGCGATCGACACGGAATGGGTCGACCCACGTGGTGGCCAGTCGCTAGTGCGGCTGTGGCTCGGCAGCTTCCGCAAAGATGTACCCGCGATCCAGTGGTTTGATGGCTCCTCCAGTACCACGGCTGTCCACGTCGCGATGCATCATCATGTGCATGGCAACGATAGCAGCAAAGAACTGACAATACTGCCGGTGGATACGCGCGGTGCGGCGCTGCTGGATAAAGACGGCACGGCGTTTCGGCAAAGTCTGAATTTGTATCGCGAGAATCTTCCTCTGCAAAAGAAAGATCTGTCCAAGTACTTGAACTCCTCCTCCTCCATGGACGCAGATGCTGCTACCAGTGTGGAGACGTGGCTGGATCAGTTTGCCAGTACGCACTCAGTGGAAGACGAACAGCTCAAGCAACTCAAGAGCCACGTGACTTCGTGTACTTTCCATGATGGCGAGGCTTTGCTGAGGTATGGCGAGCAAATTTGCACTGCGTTCTTTGTCATACAAGGACAAGTCGAAGTCTGTGGCCCAATGACAGCCACGGGTTGCCTGCCCATCGCAAGCATTCGCGCGGGCTCCGTCGTGAACGATCTTGCGTTGTTTGGCTGCTGGCCGAAGAGAAGCGCGACGGTTATAGCCAAGGGTACGGTGGTTACACAAACCATAACCCATACCGCACTCCAACAAATCCTTGGTGATACAAAAATGCGGGCTATCCGCCACCGTCTCATCCGTGACCGCTACGCCTTGGCGACGCCAGCACCATCAGAAGCAGAAGGAGCATCCGAGAAGAAGAAGAAGTTGCTTGTTGTGGATGCTGACCACGCGCAAGTGTTTCGGACCAAGGTACCTACCTCTGTCTTGACCTCCGGTGGATCTGGTTTGACGACCCACAAGCTCACACTGGAGTTCTACGAAGCGGCCGGCAGCGAAGATCACACAAAGAAAGGCCAGTTGCGTGGTATTGCGCCGTTGCTCTTGAGCCAATTGGATGCCCATGGAGAAGGCTACCTCACCATGCCCATCCTATCTTCAGCATCATCCACTGGTATCTCGGTGGTGGGCCAAATCTCTTTCCACTACCTCGTGGTCAAGCCCTTCGTACATCCACGCAACAATTTGTCCACGGTCTGGCGGAACCACTGGCCACAACAAGAACCCCTTAGCGGTGGCCACAGAGGCATGGGCCGCTCGTTCAATCAAGTCGCTCCGTTTCGCAAGGCGTTGACACGGGAAAATACACTGGCGTCTTTTCTTTTGGCTGGGCGTGGCGGTGCGGATTTTGTCGAGTTTGACGTCCAACTCACCAAAGACCACGTCCCGGTTTTGTACCACGATTTCATTTTCCGCGTGGGATTGGAAGATCAACACGCGTGGACTTGTGGTACAAAACCCGAACCCCATGAGATCGCGATACACCAGCTAAGCTACAGAGAGCTCACGAGAGCAAAGACCTCGCCAGTGCCGCGGAAGGAGATGCCCGTGCTCAAGAGGTTGATCAAGAAACACTGGCATGCGATCCTCCGCCTCAGTGGACGCCACGCAGCCACGCCAAGCGTCCCACGACCCAGGGCTCCTACTACTGAGGAAGAAGACGATGAAAACCACTTGGTGGACTTTTACCCTCGCTTGCAAGACTTGCTCACCCACGTACCACAAGAGATTGGGCTCAATATTGAAATCAAGTACCCGGACAAGTTCAAACGCGCCTCGTACCGGTTTTCGCCATCGTTTGCGATTAATTACTACGTGGATCGCATCTTGGAATGTGTCTTTGACTACGACACCTCACCATCCAGAAAAATGGTGTTTTTTTCCTGTTTTGATCCAGATATTGTGGTCGCCTTACGAGCCAAACAAGCGAAATATCCTGTTTTTTTCTTGACCTACGGACGTGTGGACCCGCCCATCGTGGACGCACGGCTCACTCTCCAATTTGCAGAAGAATTTGTGGAAATGGAGCAATTATGTGGTATGGTGTCCAATTCCGATGCCTTTTTAGAAGCCCCCGAGTGTGTCGAGCTCATCAAGCAAGATGCTGGCAGCAAACCAATGGTTTTACTGACGTGGGGCGACCAAAACACCAGCTACAAGTGTGTGCAAAATCAAAAACAATACGGAATTGATGGTGTGATCAGTGATAATATTGGCGATCTCACACGGCAAGACAGGGAACAAAAAAGGGGATGAAAGAAGGATATGAGGAAGGATACATGGGCCATACTAATTTGAAGAAATGGGGAAATGGATTTTTTTCAATGTATTGGATTGCATTCTCTCATTCTCTCAGTCGCTCTGTTCATAGGCGAAAGTTGTTGTGGGCGTGGTGTTCCGGGTAGTCTTTGGTCTTTGGACACTTTGGGAACTTGCAGTTGTTGAGCGGGTCGCGGACCAGCACTTGGCCGCCAGGACATCGGATCGCGTCTTCGTGGCAGCCATGGGCGACGGGCGACAGCGTCAGCAGGAGAATGGCGCTGAGGAGCAGCACGACGAGAGGCAGCGAGCGGGGCTTCATGGTGAAGGGAGAGGGGGGGTCACAGTGTGCTTCGTACGGTACGTTGGTGTGTGTTGGGGAGAAATGCGTTTCCAGAAAAGAAAAAAAAAAAATGCGGGACGGAAACCGCCTATCAAAAAAAACAAAACAGAAAAAAAACTATTTTTGAATGAAGTGTGTTGGGTTATTAGAGGCTGGTATGCTATAGTACAGGGACACTGAACAACGCAAGGTGGAGGCTTTTTACATGACCATGCAAGAGCCTTGCTTGGCTGGAGAGTCCACTGAGGAGGGTGATGATGCTACATCGTCGTCCTCCTCCTCGTCTTCTTCTTCTTCTTCTTCTTCATCTCCATGTTCATGGATAGTTCCATTATTGTGGCCACGGTTGGGCGCCTTTTTTCGAGACGGTTCGTTGAGACTCTCAGAGGACTTCGCTGTTTGTGCGGCTGGGCGATTCAGCATGCCACCGAATGGATCTTGTTCGTCGTCGCGTTGTTGCTGCTGGAAAGACTCAATCACGTCCGCTGGAAGCCCCATTTTCGTGGCGTCCATCTTGGCTTGTTCCCGTAGCACGGCGTTCTTGACCGTGTCGTTCTTGAAAGGAACTACAGTAGTTTCCGATACAGTAACAATGTTAGACTAGACTAATCAGCTACTCCATAAGCCCATCAACAAGAGAGAGGGCTTCAGGTAGTAATACAGGCAGCGTAGCTAATAGGTACCCACCGAATCCATCATTTTCCACTGCATCGGCATCAAAGTCGGCTGGTTTCTCCCACGTATCTTCGCCGGTTTCGGTGTTGTGGTAGTACGTGCGACCGCGCTTGCTCGTCAACGTCGCCCATCGTTTGCGCTTTGGTTTGTCACTGGCAACGGCAGCGACTCGTCCGCTTGCGGTGGCACCCGTGGCAAATGGTACTGTTTGGACAACGACCGCCGCGTCGTCGCTGGTTCCTGCTCGCTCGTACGCACGACCACACACGGTGCACTTGCCTAACGATAGCATATCTTCCTTTGGGATGTTGACTTTACACCCTGCGCACTTGATGAACCGCTCGTTGAGCGTCTCGGCCGCCGCGCCGTTCACTCCTCTTGCCGCCATTTTCGTTTCTTGTTGGCCACAATTGACTTGGAGAAAAAACAAGCACAGGGTTCAAGCAACATACGGTAGGCTGGGTTCAGTCGACATTGTGATACAGCAACATACAAGCAACATATTCGACGGTATCAGAAAGCAGGTGTGAGAACAATGCACGTGTTCAACATCGGCAGATCAACGGTGGGTTGATGCATCCAACCCAATTCCATGTAGGGTGCTGGTATCCAGCAAGTCTATTATCATAATATCCATAATACCTGGCTATCCGCTTCCGCTTCAACTCAAAATTGCTCATATCTATGGCTCTACACTAG
Organism: Pythium monospermum; assembly: GCA_023336165.1. Taxonomy (NCBI): domain Eukaryota; phylum Oomycota; class Peronosporomycetes; order Pythiales; family Pythiaceae; genus Pythium; species Pythium monospermum. The sequence continues at coordinate 20,600 of JAADWJ010000143.1, forward strand.
TTTTTATAATTATTGCGTGTCTTTCTTCTTGGCGCTAAACGAAGAATCCACTCCCGTCGCCGTCCTGTGTGTTCTCTTGCTTGACGACTGACTCGGTTTCGTCCAGCAACTGCAATAGTTCATGGAGATCTTCATCTGTGAAATCTGGCAAGAGCGGTGGTGGTGGTGGCATTGATGCTTTATCATCGTTATGATCCGTATCATTCCCATCGAAGGACGCATGGTCTTCCTTGACTTGTTCCTTGATAATCGTAGGAGCGATACGCGTGAGTCTGCTGCGAGAGCCTTGGTCGCGCACAAGTGGTGGCACCGAGACGCCTTGCCGCCGCAAGCGCCGTCGGTGGTCCACGCGCCGCTGGTTGACATTCGCGCGGTCTCGATGATATGCGCAGAAGCGGTGGAGACCGCCGCCACGCTTGTCGCTGCGCATACTGTCACAGATCTTGCTCGGGTATCGGCAAAGCAGTGGGTCGCGCTGTGGGCTGTGGATGGTCATCACACCGCGGCTGTTATGTTGCGCAGCGTGGCCTGGATTCTGTGGTTTCTTCATCAGCATCATCTTTGCAATATGGGGAGAAGTGTCCGCTACAGTCGCTGCGATCTGGATCATCTCTGTTTGGTTGCTGGTTGTTGCTGTTGGCTGCTTCGTCGTTGCTCTTTGTGTCCTTCGATGTTGAAAACCAAAAATGCCGATCGTTCTTCTGTTGACCTTTCCCACACCCAGAGACCATCATTCTGGCACCATCATTCATGCCATTTCGTCGAAATCCAGAAATCAGGCAGATTGCGGTGAGTGGACCAGAAGGCGGTGGACCAATGAAATTAGAGAACTCTGAGACCTTCCAAACCGGATAGATTTATGTGACAACAGCAACCCAACCAGTTGTCATAAGGTTTTAACTACCTGTGAAAACTAGTGAAGGCACTGGGTACACACCAATCGTCGCACCTCAACTTGTGCCGCGTCTCAACTGTGTCTCTATTTCCATGAATATAGACACCAAGGAGCGAATATGATTGTGCAGCTTTGAGACTTGTCGCTGTGGGGGTGGGTGATGTTGACGCTGCAACTTGTTCACCATCAAACCACGGTAAACTCAAGCAGGAATCGAGAAATCTACTATTACAGTGTGCTGTGCCTCACGTGTGTGTGTATTGTACACTGCGACGTCGTACCAGCCGATAGCTAACGCAAATGGATGCAGTGGGTACCAACATGTTGAGCTCCTGAGCAAGTTGATCCAGTGTCTTCAGAAAAAAAGTTGCGGTGATGTCATCACTCGGTTGGTAAAATCTGAGTTGTTGGTGCTGTCTCGTTGAAGTTGACACATCGCCCAGCGAGGCTGGTTGTCATCAGCGCCAGAGAAGTCGCCACGTCATTTCTGTGTGTCCAACGCTGTGAACGCAGCTCCCAGACACTGTCTGACAAGCAGGAGCTCCGTAGTCGTCCCATAGCCACCAGAAATTCCAGTCCCTAAAATGTCGCCGAAAAAAAAACATGAACGAATCATCTGGAATGTTGAAGTGGGCATTCCAGATGATGTTGCACGAATGTATCCACACGTTCTGTTTCATTACGGTACCTTCGTACCACCTTCGCGACCTGCCACCTCTTGCGCGTCACTTTATCACTTTATCCATCCCCGTCGCATTCGCAAGAGGGAAAACGACTCCCAACGCAAGCAATCCCCACAAGCAAGCAAAGAAGAAGTCCATCCATCCATCCATCCCATGGCCGTCACTTGTTCTCTCTCTTGGTGAGCCGCTCATAATCCGAATAAGAAGAAAGCAACAACCGTCACTAGTCACACAGTATTCCCCCGATGGCGTTTGTGGGCGATGCGTTCCGCTACTTGTCCTCCGCAGTCGATGCACGGGTGGTGACGCCCGTGACCAACCGCCTGGCGACCTCGGTCGCGAATCCGTACGTGCTCAGCTACTTTATCTGGGACCGCATCAAGCGCATGACGCCACAGCGCGCGCGCGATCTCTCGCGGCTTTTATCGACTGCCGTGTCAAATGGCGTGGGCGTGCTCGGTGCCGAGAAGGCCAAGCAATTGGCCGGTACAACACGGCGTCTGCAGGACGAAGTCGTCGCCGCGACCGTCACTCCTCAAGGCCGCGATGTGCTGTTGAACAGCGTCGCCACGGCGTCCAAAGTCGCGCAAGCATTCAACACACCGGAAACCAAAATCGCCACACAACAACTTTTTGAAACGTTGCAATCGCTGATTGATTTTTTTGCCAGTGCGAATGGCCGCAAAGTGTTGGCGACCGCGAGTGAATGTGTCTCGAACGTCTGTGAAGTCGCGGCGTCGCCTGAATCGGCCGTGTTTCTGGCCGAAGTCGCGACCAATATTTGCCATGCACTGGATGCTGAGGCACTGCGTCGGGAGGTCGACAGCGCTGCAGCCGGTGTCAAGGAGCAACAACAACAACAGCAATCCCAGCGACAAGAAGCAGAAGGGCCAACTGCGGAAGGCAAGCCAGAGATGATGCCGTCGCCCATGTCGTCGGCCGATGACACGGCCTTTGAGACCGAGTCCAACATGTCGGAGTTTTCTCTTCCCGCGAGCGCGGCTCATATGGCGGCGGCAACTGCTGCTTCTACTACGGCTACTACTACCGCAGCTGTGCCTGCTGCGGTTATCAAGATGAAAGAAAGAAGCGCGCTCCGGTCGGCTCGTATTGAAAAAGATGTGCTTGTGAAGATGGGCGTAGACCCGTCGATGCTGGAAGAAGTGCAACGGATCCTGGACCAATTACGCGAAGAGCAAGAACGGGAAACGCGTGCGGCCAGTACGCCCGTGGTCGTCGAAGGCGAAGAAGAAGATTTCGCGTTCCAGCAAGACACGGACAACGAAGGGGACCCACAAGGAGACGATGATGATGATGCTGAAAGCATCTCGAACGCCTTTGGCTTGCGCTCGTCGTCCATGCCACTGGACCTTGAGCCATCCTCCTCTTCTCAGGACAGAGAATCCAAGACCCATGAAGAAGAAGGAGACGCGGACGGGGTGGTGCTGCCTGTGTGGCACCCAGAGCCCGTCCGCAACGCGCTGCGTCGCCGCCACGTGGCCGCGACAGAACGCCAAGCGCAGCGCAACGCATTCGACGACCAGTCCCGCGATATGACGGCACTGCTCGCACGGCGTCGCATCTCGCATGGCGATTTGCAGCCCGATGACGTGCTCGCCTGCCGTGCGATCTCTCAAATGCTGATCGCGAGCATGGCGCTGTGCCTCTTGTGGCTCGTGATCGTGGTCGCACGAAGTGGGGCTGCTTTATTCTTGGTGTAAGGTTTTTTCAAAATATATTAAACAATGATTTTTGGATTTATTAAATTTATATTACAACTTTTTCATGGTTGTCGTGGCGCGTTCCATTTGTGCGATCTCCTTTTGGATATCTAAAACGGGTGCAAACCGTAAATCTAATTCATTTTGAATTGTCGAAGGCGCGTGGCCCATCCGGGTCCAAATCCGAACTTGACGAAAATAATCATCGTAAATCTCGGCTGCACAAATTGGGTAAAAATCTTCTTCTTCGTATTCCGCGATTTCTTTCAAATGGGAAAGCCCAAAGGGGCTATTGATCAGCACACAACACAGGCGTGGCTCGGCGACACCAGCACTCAACACGGAGTGGACAGCGTTGATGGTCGCAGCGGTGGTCGGGTAGTAGATCAGTCGTGGCAGCTTTGGTTTTTTGTCGCTGATATTCGCGGTCGGCGGCTTGGCACCGGCGGGTTTTGGAGTCGCAGCAACTGGCGGTGGGCCTGACCCATTGTGTAATGAAGGGGTGGGGGCCTTGGCTGCTGCCGTTGCCGTTGCTGCTGCTGGTGGCTCGACTGCTGTTGCTACTGCAGGCGCCTCAGGTGGAGGTGTCCACTTGTCGGCGTCGGCAGGAGAGAGCACAGTGTACCCATTGCGTTCCAGTAGCAGTTGCAACGGCGCATAATTCAATGGCGTGGCATCCAGCACCACGGTTTTATGCTTTGGGTCGGCAAAACGCACACACCATTTTAGAATTTTCAATAATAAAGGCGCCTTGGCATCAATCAAAACGTCGACTTCTTTTTTCAAGCGGATGCGTTCGCGAAGCGTCACAAATTTTGTGCCGCCGGTGTCACAAAGTTGCAGCGAATCACCTAAAAACACATTTAATGACCGAAAAGGACGATTAATTTGACGCGCCGCAGCGCGTTCAATCATCCTGTAGGCCTGCGAGGCTTCTTCCAGTGTGACGTCATTATTAGGCTTTTGAAGTTCATGGGCGCGGTCCAGATTCGTGGCATCGGCTTCGATACACAAGATAAACTTGCCTGTCGTGGTGCGCAGCATGAACGACGCGTCGATCTCCAGTTGCGCCCACGAGTGGCGGTACCCGTAGTGGCCCGAGGCGACTTGCCAGACGCAAGGTACCCACCCATTGATGGACCACTGGCCAACAAGATGCCGCCATTTTGCTGGGTTTTCGTACACGGGTAAGATATGCGCACCGTACCGTTCCATGGAGACTTCCGTGACGTCGCTGCCGTCACCAGCGAGCCGGATGATGCGCTCCGTGACGCCTCGCAATGGCGGTTCGTTGCCGTTGAATACGTTTTCCTCGTATTTCGTGGTCGCGAGCATACTCTCGCGCACGATGCTGAGCAACTGCGCGATCACCATGGAGCCGGCGACGATGGACCGCATGGTGTACAGACTCTCCAGTGTCAACAACAGCTGCGCATCTTCTGGACGGTTTGCTGGATCCAGTTGCTTGAGTACAATTTCTGGATTGAGGCCAAGCGATTGTGCGACCAGCGCCGCTTCACGGGTCTCCCAGATGACACTGGCATTAAAGTTTTCCAACGAGTATTTAAACGTGAACGCGAGTGCCTCAGCCATGGAGCACGCTGGATCCAAGAGCAAATGAGCTTCATAGGACGTAATCACCACGACGCCCGTGGAAAAAGCGCCTAAAAACATCAGCCGCAGTGGTTTGAAAATGCTTTGCATGGACACCAGTGCGATCCGCGTGAGCACTTGCGACTCGCGTGAGAAAGACATGCGGTTGCGGTCGATCGTGAGGCTTCCTGGGAATTCTTGTTCGGGTTTCCACATGGCGTCGGGCAAGCGCTCGTCTTTGCGTGGCTGCTGCGGCGTTGTTCCGTTTCCAGAAGAAGGTGGAGGAGAAGGACCTGGAGGTGTTGGTGTGGCGATCGCGGATCCGAGCGATGTTGCCATGGGCTTTTTCCGATCATTGGGTATTGGAGGCTTTAAAGAACCTTGTGTTGATGGGGCTGTGGAGCCATTGAACAGCGCGGCCATGGTTTGCTTGGCTCGCGAGCGCCATACCCGCTGCATGCGCTCGAAGAGCAGCGGCATTTTTGAGGATTTCTGTGTCAGGTAATATGAGATGCAATAACATGTTACGAGATGCAATAAATATCGTAAACCCTAGCCCTAAATGATTATTGTCCAATACTACTTCGAAGTCCTGCTCGAAAACTATCGCCCTGATATTTTCCCTCCAATCATAATGGAGACGTGCCCACCTACCAAAGAACGCATCCGACTTGGAGACACCGCACAACCTGCCATTGTTGAAGGCATGTTTGTGAGGCAGCCGCAGTTGCTGCGGAGGCGACCACTTTATTAATCACAGGGGCATGTACCCAACGAGGAGTCACAATGGTATTTTCCTTTGCCCTGTTCACGGTAACGAGGTCAGAGCTTCCTCGCTGGAGGCAGAAACCAAGACCCAGCGTGGATACAAGTATGAAGAAGAGGTAGGCGGTCTGATGTTCACTGCATGCCACCCCACATCCTGTCCGCAATACGCTGCGGCGCGGCCACTGAAAAACGACACGCGCTACTCACCACATTTGGCCACCAATTCGCCTGGGACAACATCCAACAGTTTTACCCATGGCCCAAATGTCGGCGATCGCGCAACTTGTGAGAAAGAGAAAGATCGTGGTGCAGCCAGGCAACGCAAGGACTGAGTCCTTGGACTGAGTCCTTGCGTTGCCTGGCTGCACCACGATCTTTCTCTTTCATGACTTCGAGTCACACACACTTCTGCCGTCCATCGTCCGCTTGATCCCACGCGTTGCCACATACTGTACTGCGTTATTATCAATACCGGTAAGGACTGTATGGAGACGAGCATGTTGTACATCATACAATACTCATCTGTGAATACGAAAGGTCATGTTGAAGAATGCAGTTCACAGTGCCCGACACGAACATGTCAATCTTCAGAAATCCATTCCATCAGACTCATGATCAGATCAGGTCCAAACAAGCGAGTTGGTCAACTCGCTTGTTTGTAATGGCTGTACTTTCTACCAGCAGGTCATGTTGTATTTGTTTTCATAGAATATAGTATCGTATTTTGGAGAAAATGTCGACTATTACGGCCGATTCATAGGGTGTGAATCACCCAATCATCACGTCGCATATCTTGAGCATAGTAATTCCAAGTGTTCGCGTGTCGCAGGTAACGGCCAGCCTCACTGCAAAAACTCTCAAGCAGATGTTGGAGGGCGTGATTGGCTGAGCAGCTCATCATAAACGACCACCTGGCATTCATCAATGGGTCGCTCCGCAAACTCGACGGCGCCGCTGCGGGTCGCGCGCGCTGGCCTTGGCGTCAGAATCGCAAACGCTCAACGGTGCAGCATCACACCATGGCGACCTCAGAGATGTTGCGCAAGGCGCGCCTGTACGTGCCGATCACGGCGCTTGTCGTCGCAGTGTCGACGCTTATCAGCTGTGTCGTGATCGCCAAGACCTCCCACGTGTACTTGAGCGGCATGGCGTGGCCATTCTTTTCCTTCACAGGCCGTGACAAGCCTGCCTACTATGTATTCTGCACGGGCTTGACCATCACTGCCGTTCTCTTGATCGCGACGTGGACGTTCAACTACCAGTACCAACATGCGCTGCTAGTCGAGGCGGCTCGCAACGGTGCCCAGACAACGAAACATCAGCGCATGGCCGCGATCACACTATTCGCTGGCGTCGTCTCCGTCTTTGGGTTGTCCTTGTTGGTACGTATTAGTATCTGTTGCTTCGTTCTTGGCCATGATTTCGTCCATATCTAACCATAGTGGTGGTGTTGATATTCATATGGGCAGGCCTTCTTCGACACGGCCATGCACTCACAGATCCACCAAATCACTGCGTACTGGTTCTTCGCATGGGAAGTCGTCGCGACGGTCACGAATGTAAGAGCTGATTTCCACTGTTTGTTGGTTTTGCATGGTATCCTGTTGACTGGGTGGATGTATTATAATAGACATTTGTCAGCAAACGGATCTACGAGCTGGCTGTCAAGGCAGAGATGTGGAACGCCGCAGACAACTACCACGTGATCATGTTGGAAGCGAATGGCAAAACCGCTGGTGGCGATGTTGACGAGCGCACCAAGAGATCACAAAGACGGCGTCGCACCCATCGCATTCAGCTGCTGCTCAATGTGATTTTCTTTTTCGCGTTTGTCGTTTACATCCCGTGGAATATCGTAGCGCCTACCCACTGTCCGGCTCTCACTGTGAAAGAGTGTCTCGATCGCGACCTCGGTGACACGTACTGTACAGTGACCATGCGCGTCAATGAGACCGATACCAACCTATCCAACTGTGGTACGTTCAAAGCTTCAAGCCATTTTGTTTGATCGAGAAAATAATGCCGAACCAGATTTTGCTGACTGTGATTTGCTGTCTTCTCACAGAAAACAACTTGGCCAAGGTCCAGATCCGTGCGCTTGGACAGCTTGTCTGTGTGCTCACGCTCATCGGCTACTGTGTGACCTTTGTCAGCCATGACTACGACGACGCCGAGCAGGAGGAATCGCAGGAAGCATTCTGATGCAATTTATTAGATATCATAGAGAATATTGAATAGAATAATTTCAACCAATTAATGATCGAATTACCATGATCAGCAAATTCATTTTGGCCAATTAGAGTGCAGGAAAGATTCCAAAACTCGAAAACGAGGAGCTCCACACGACAAGCAACCATGACCACGCCGTCGACCGTGTATCTGGACTATAACGCCACCACTCCGATTGCACCGGAAGTGGTAGACGCGCTGCTTCCGTTCTTGCAACAAGGGTACGGCAATGCCTCCTCTCCGTACGCATTAGGACAGCAGGCGAAGCGCGGCGTGGAGACAGCGCGCGCGCAGATCGCCACAATGCTCGAAGCTGATTTTGCATCCGAGATTTTGCTCCTTTCCGGTGGCACCGAGTCCATCAACTACGCCATCAAAGGATGCGCCGCGGTGGAAGAAAAGCAACCACGAGCTGTGCCACGCAACCATATCATCACCAGCCTTGTGGAACATGTCGCTGTGCTAGAAACCATTCGCTTCCTGGAGACCGAAAAAGGATACGACGTGACGTACCTCCCTGTGGATGAGTACGGCCAAGTGACCGCGCAGGGTAAGGAGGCTGTATTATCCCTATTATACAGTATGGGAGTATTGTCCTGTTTTAACACTGTTACATCAATTCAATAGAGGTGGTCGATGCGATCAAGCCCACGACATTCCTGATCTCGATCATGTTGGCGAATAACGAAGTCGGCACGCTGCAGCCAGTCGCGCAGATCTCACGGCTTGTCAAAGACCTCACAGCGGCGCAACCTCAACAATACGCGCGCATCTTGATCCACACGGATGCCAGCCAGGCCATTGGCAAGGTGAAAGTGTCGGTCAAAGAGCTTGGGGTTGATTTCTTGACCATCGCCGGCCACAAATTGTACGCGCCAAAGGGCATCGGAGCGCTGTATATGCGACGCGACGCGCCTGTGCCAGCGACGCTGATCCACGGCGCGTCCCATGAGCAAGGCAGGCGAGCGGGTACCGAGAACGTGGCGTTTGACGTCGCCTTGGGCAAGGCCTGTGAGATGATCCATGAGAACCTGGCTGTCTACGCGGCCAGTATGGCGGCATCCAAGGTGTTTCTGCTTGACGCGATCCGTGAACGACTCGATGGCTCCGGTGTCGAGTTCCGAGTCAATGGCCACCCAGAGTGTGTGCTGCCTAATACACTCAGTATGAGTTTTAAAGACGTGAGCGCGGTCAAGCTTCTCCAGTGTACGTTGGCCGATATATATCCATTTCCCCTCATAGTGCATTTGGTTCTGACAAGGGATGTTGATTGTGAACATAGATATCGAAAAACAAGGCATTTGTGCAAGTGCAGGCTCGGCCTGCCATAGCCACAGCAGCCAGGACGAAGGTGAAGGACAAGTCAAGATCTCGTCCGTCTTGCAGGCCATGCAGGTGCCCGTCGCATTTGCATTGGGCACATTGCGACTCTCGGTGGGGCGCGCGTCTACGCAGCAAGAACTCACACGTGCAGCCAGTACCATCGCCGATGGCATCCGTGAGCAACGTCCCTTTTAAAGTACTGGTAGTAGTGGGGTCTAGGGCTCATCATACCCATGAAGCTAAAGGCTAAGGCTAACGTTGAAAAAACTTAAAAAAACTATTTTTTGGTGATTTTTTTTTTTTTTGCTTTTCCTATGGGTATTTTTTCGCGACCCACGCAAGGAGCCATTTGAGATGCGTCAACATATACTTGAGCGCCTTGGTCCACTGTTCATCATTGCCCAACGAAATAGGCAAATCGCCAATCTTGCCTCGTTGGATTTTGTAGGGAAACTTCAACGACGGCTCTTCCCGCATCGCTCGTTTGCCCGCGTCATCGACACATTCCAAGAACAAGACCATCGCCTGGTTGAAGCCACGGCGACGGAACATGCCCCCGTCGCTGTACAGCGAGTACTCCTTGCCGTACATGTTCACGACACGCGAGTAGCTGCCACGAGGGATCAGTTTGTTGCGAGTAAAGTCAAACCGCGCCTTCTCAGAAATCGTCGACAGCAGCAAGACAGCCTGGCCAAGTGCCGCGTTGATTTCGATCCACTCGACCGGTCGCGTCGGAAGCCGTCCAAGGCGAAGCCCATTGATCGTGCCGAAAAGCCCATCGTGCCAAATATGGAACACATCGTTGCATACATTGTACCGTTGCAAGCGCCGCAGCATATCGGAAGCGTGGACGGAGAAAACACCCACGGATTGGCGTTCGTCTCGGCTGAGCCCAAGCAAATGCTGTAAGAAAGCGCCTTCGCCAAACGCCCCACGTATCAGTTGTTCCAAGTCGCCACCGGTGGACCACAAGTCCCGCCTTCGTGACAAAACGTGGATGGAATCGGCTTCTAATGACGACAATTCCGCTTGAAGACGCCGTTCTTCGCTTTCCAGCGCTTGGATTTCCGCATCCAAGCCCCATTCACTGGAGTGGCTTCCGCCGCCGTTCATCACCATCAGATGGTTGTGGTCTTGGTCTTGGGAGACAGGGAAGTCGGAAAGAAACGCTTGGTACTGCTGGCCATCGGCTTCAAGGCCATTCAGAGTGCTATACCCATAGGAGATCAGTTTGTTAGATGACCAGGCATATCTCATACAAATAAAAGCTGGTTTTGAACGTACTGTTGCAGGTTCTGGATGATGGTATGCTCACAGTCATGGCAAGACGGGGTCTTTTTCTGCAAAAGCAGCGAGCTGCAGTCCAGCAGCTCTTGGAACCAGCTCAGATCACTACCATCGGTTTGCCTCTGTCTGATATGGCGCCGTCGCCGCAGCGTTGCGTCTGGTGGCGGCAGCGCCGCGTGGTCTTCGCCATCGTCTCCCTCCATCATGGAAAGCGGCACTACCTTGTTCAGCTCATCGCCAGTCTCCATCACCATCGCGTCCTTATGGACGCTGGACCCAGTAGAATACACCCACCCGTCGCTGTCACACTCTGGGAAGCTCATGTCGACGACCCAGTTTTCACTGAGCCATAAATGCGCTTTGCTCAACAATCGGTTCGGGATCGTTTCATGGAGCGTCATGCCCAAGCCACCGCGGTTCGCGCTCACAAACGGCGCAACGTTGATCTGTGGTGAGAACGGCACGTGGACCCAAGTGCCTTCAGTGGTGCCGTCAGTAGGGTTGGTGCTGGCGCTGCGCTGCTGGTTTTCCCAGACAAGTTCCGAGATCACCGCCGGCTGCTGGATGCCCACGCCGTCGGCGCTGTGGATGATATCCGTCGCTTCGATCGGGATATCACGCAGCAAGGCGATGCGGTCTGGAAGATGCATTGCAGCGTGAGTTTTTGCGTTGAAAAATACATGTTTTTACCTTTTTTGGGTTGCCTTTTCAGTACCTTTGATCGGCGACGTATTGGGCTTAAACTTGAGCAACGAGCCACACTGGCTGCAGGTGAATAGGCTCTTGCCTTCCATCGGAGCGCCCATGGTGCGCGTGGCCATGGGAGGCACGCCCAAGACCGCGGTCGTGAGCACTTGCGGCAGCATTCTTTTTCTTATTCTTGGTGTTCCCCACCGTCCTGTTTGCTACTGTTTTTTGGGTGGGTGTCTCCTGGTCACCCCAAGTCCTGACTGACAACGATGAGGCGATTTTTTCGACTCCCCGTTTTTTTTCATCGTGGCATTTGATTGGCTGAAAATGAAATTGCATTCTGACTTGGAGCTTTTGGGGGATTGCAGAATTGTGACACCAACAGCGGATTATATCTGGATATAAAATGTAGCCATTAGGGTTATTTGCACCGCACCTACTGTATTGCAAACCAACACTGCATGTGCAAGTTTCTTCAGCGATGAAGTTCCGATCTGAACTCCACAGCTCCATACAGTGTGTAGTGAACACAACTGTAATACAGTAGCGATGGACTCCGGAGTGCACCGGGAACTCGCGTTCCTTTGTCATTGCACGCTGGTCACTTCCCGCTGAGACTGGGGGAAAGACAGAAACGACAGTGCAATTTGGCGACGCTGGTGAATACTTTTGGTGTGGGAATACTCTCAGTTTTTGAAGGAATTGGCTTGTTGTCAAGGGTGATGACTTTTGTGGCGTCAAACCATAAGTGGGTACCGTAGAGCTCTTCCAGCAAGTTTTTGTTCCGACCACAACAAGGGAACATGGGGTTGTCGGCACGCGACTGTTGATTGGGTTCAGTGAGCCCAGCCCAATGCCAAATGGGTAGTGAACCGACACGCGCGACAGAAGAACCCGAGCCCACCCAACCACCAACGGCCCATCTCATTCTTGGTCTTCATCTCTTCCCCACCACCACCACGAGACGATGAGCTCTCCTATTGTGCAGCGTCTGCGGTGGTACGCGCCTCTCGTGGCGTCGGCAGCGGTCGTCATCACACTGGTGACCTGTGTGATTCTCGCCAAGGCGCGCCACATTTACACCGGCGGCTTGAAATGGCCGTATTTCTCGGATATGGGCCGCGACTCGCCTGGCTACTACGTGTTCTGTGTCGGGCTCACGACTTGTGCACTTGCACTCATGTGCACGTGGTACTTTAACTACCAGTTCCAGCGCGCGATCTTGAGCAAACCCATGGAGATCGGTCAGCTCTCCAAGGGCGTCTTGCGCTCCTCGCGCGTCGCCACTTTCTTTGGCATGGTCTCGGTCATTGGGCTGCCTGTCTTGGTACAGTATTACCGTCCAAGTAGTATTAATATAGTATCTGTGGTGGGATATTAACGCGTATCGCTTGACCCCCAGGCGTTCTTCAGCACGGCGTCCTACTCGTCGGTCCATAACAACGGCGCCTACTTTTTTTTCTTCTTGGAAACCTTTGCGATTTCCATCAACGTGAGCTCTTCCTTCTAAATCTGAGAGGCTCAAATTCTTCTTACTGATTTTCTGTATTACTGACAGACGGTCGTGAGCTACAAGATCTACAAGAGAGAGCGCGTGGCGCGCCAAGCGACCGTCTATGAAGGCAGCAGCTCGCCTGCGGTTCTGAATGGCGACGTCGATGAAAACAGCCACCGGTACAAGAGCGTGCGCCACACGTTCTTCGTGCAAGCGACCGCGTACTGCTTCTTTTTCATCGCCTTCTTGCTGTATCTGCCCATCGGCCTGGCCATTGTGGAGACCACGCCACGGCTGACGATCCAAGAATGTCTGGACCGGGACCTGGGCCAAAAATACTGCACCGAGACGCTCAAATTTGATGCGACCCGTACCAAGCTATGGAATTATGGTACGTAGTATTTTTGTTTTTGTTTTTTTTGTGCCCAGTATGCAGCCAGTCACCGACTAATTCATTGTATCATAATATTATTTGGATGAAAAAAGAGGACGATTTTAGCGTCAACCAAATGCGGTCGGCTGCGCAGCTGGGCTGCATTTTGACGCTTGTGGGCTATTCGATTTCGTTTTTATCGCATGATTACGCTCGTGTCGTGGATGCAAAAGAAGAGGCGGCGATCGCGACCTATGGTATTATTAACAGTCCTGCCGAGTACGTCCAACCGCACAGCAGATTTTGTCATAGGTCTACTGTGGACGTAGGTCAGTCGCTAACGGCACATGTGGGGTTGTTATTTTATGCAGAGCGAATCAAGCATGATAGCCAGCAGAGAAGAGACGAAGAGCGAGAGAGAGAGAGAGAGTGACGAGCAGCCCGTAAATAACTCGTCAAATAATCCACACAAACTATTTTCTTTTAAAAAAAATATTCAAACACCACTGGCAATAAATTGCGCGACCCCGTTCACGATGGTATCCGAGAAATGGTAAAATAACTGCAATTCCCACTTGGTGCCCATCGCGTACTGCTGGTAAATATCCAGCAGCGTGACATGGTCTTCCAGTTCTTGGTCAAAAAGCAAATCTTTGCGGACCACTTTGCCCTTGTCGTTTTGATTCGCGACTGCCTGTGTGAGTCCGCTTTGTGCACAATTCTTGGCCGGCAAGATGATCCGCATGCTTTCGTACGAGTCCAATTTGAGCAAACTGATCAAATGCTTTTTCAAATGGCGCACTTTGAGCTTGTACGAGGTGCGGAACAGCGTGCGTTCCAGCTTGGGCGCGTGGCCAGTCTCTTTGGGATGCAGCAGCACGCGCACGTTCACCTTGTCGCCGTCGTCTTCGTCTTTGACTGCTGCTGTTGCTGCTGTTGTGGCTGCTGTGGATGATGCTGTGGATAGTGCTGTGTGGGTCGCACTGCCGTTGCCATTCATCGTGGGACTCGTCCGTGGCTTTTTGCGTCCATTTTCATCCGAGGGCGACGCGCCATTTGCAGCTTCAGCGGTGGCAGCCCAGCTGGCTTCTCTCTTGGTGCCTACTGCTGCATAGCCGCCACCGCCGTGTGGAGATGCCGGTGACGCGGCAGCCGAAGAAGACGAAGACGGTGGCGTCTCTGGATCCGACGACTGCTTCCGTTTCCCACCCTGTTGTAGGAGCAATTACAGTGGTGAGTATTGTACATCTCCAATACAATAATGAAGTAGGGAGGGAAACGTACATTTCGTCGAATTAATAGCTGGTTTTCTTGTCCCTTTTTGGTGCTTGCCGTGACGGCGTTGTTGGAATACCGCTCTTTATTGATCTCAGCGATCAATTTTTCTTCTTGGCTGTTGAATTCGTCCAAATTGGGGTAAATCTTGGCGATCAGTGCATCAAAATTGGCATCGCGGCGAAGCGACCGCTTGGACGGGATATGCATGCGACAGGAAGGACATTCATTCTTGCCGAGCCGAAGACTCCGTTGAATGCAATCGCCACAGAACCGGTGGAGACACTCCATGACGACTTCGGTTTGGCGGATAATGCCCAAGCAAATTGGACACGTCAAGTCGGCATTCAAGACACGGACAGGCAGGGTACGCGTAACCTGTGGGTCGGTTACGGGCGCCCGTGGTTGCCGGTAGATATCGTACAAGGTGCAGTCTTCGACCAGCTCGATTTCTTCGTAGTCGCTGCGTGTGCTGTAATGCGGGTGCGGGATTTTCTTGACCAAATCGTTGTACTCTTCCCGCGTAAACACGTACGGATTGCGCGGCGTCATGACGGAGAGATGTACGGGGGAGGGAGGGACGAGGCGCAAGCGCGGAGGCCAGGCTGGGCTGAAGGAAGAGCGTGGGGGCGCGGGTGGCGCTGGAGACGGTGTAGACAAAGAGAGAGAGCGAGAGAGACGACGACGACGCCACCTACCAGTTAGTTCATTTGGCGCGTGCGGTCCACTTCCTCGAATTTGCCCACGCATCAAAAGGTAAAACCCAAAGACGTCAAGGTTATCCGGACAAAGCGTATACTAGTATACACAAAGTATACACATAACGGATAAAAGAGACGGGAAGTATAACGTTACGTGTAGTTTTGTTTATGTGCAATCAGACACTTTTTTGGATTTGAAAGGCAACCGTCAGATATCGAAGGGGGTGGTTGATGGGTGATTGCTGGTTGATGGATGAGGGACGTCCACAAGCCAAGACAACAACGGAAGAGAGAACGATGGGAGCGTGTGTATGTGTGTGTGTGCATCATATGTTACAGTATTTGTTGGCACCACGACCTTCGCATCCGGGCATCCGCACCAGTTGTGTAATCGCTTTCATGAGGCTGGGCCAACAAACCAGTATCCTGTATGACAAAGGCGAGACCACACAGTGGGTGTCTATTGAAAACCATCCCAGCTCCTCAATATGACTTGATGATTCAAGATGAACGTTGTGACATGTCTGTTTTTTTCTTCCTGTCTCGGTAGTCGCACTCCATCAACACTTCGTTACGGAATCTTTCTCACCCCTCAACTGCCATGTCCAATAAATAATCAACACAGATTGATGGCTTGGTTGCTCAAATAAGAAACCCTTTTGGCGATTTGGCGGTTTGGCAGAGTTAAAGAAGGAAGCCATGGGGAAGAAGCATGGCTGTCTACGTGCGCTACGTCGCTGGCGGTGGGCGCCCATCGTGGCGTCCGTGACGCTCATCGCCACGCTGATCACCTGCTTTAGCATCACAAAAGCCAAGGACCGGTACACAGGCGGCCTCGCATGGCCCTATTTCTCCGATATGGGCAGAGGTACACTCTATCTCTCTCCTATCTGTCATAGCGCCCACCCCTCCTGTGTTTGAGCGTATTTTTTTTCTTCACTAGACCCACCGAGTTACTACGTGTTTGGGGTTGGCTTGACTATCACTGCGATCGCCATCGCGCTCACGTGGATCTTCAATTTTGAATACCACCGCAAGCGGTTCGCATCGGTCTCTCCTGTCGTGCGGCCGTCCCCATGGGCGGTCTGTGTGAGTGGCACAGTGCTTTGCATCGGCGTCATCTCCACCATTGGTCTTCCTGTACTCGTACGTACGATTGTTGATGAAATAATGCGATTTTTATCGTAAATATGACGATTTTTACGTGGCATTCTACTCGTATTATTATCAGTCGTGGTGCAGTACGACTTCCTGTCCAAGTGTCCACGAGTATGCCACTTTTTGGTTTTTCCTCTTGGAATTGGTCGCAATTCTCTTGAATGTAAGTTGTGAACCCATTAATTTGTCAGAGGCCATATTCGTAAATGTGTATTTTATTTATTTATTTATTGTTTTGGACAGACTGGTTTAAGCTACTACATTTGGAAAGTGCTGTGCATCGTCGAGTCGGAAGAAGACGATGACGATACTAATACCCATTACAGGCGCGCCCACGATACGTACCACACACGCGACAGCCACCTGGAGCGCGGTGGCCGCCAGCCCGCAACGGAGGCGGCGCCAGCCAATGTCCACGGGATCAAGCACGCCTTTTTCTGGCAGCTGGTCTGCGCTTTGCTCTTGCTCGCCACGGCGCTCGTTTACATCCCGATCGGGCTCGTGGTCGTCGGCCACGTGCCGCGGCTCACAGTGCAACAGTGTCTCGATCGCCAATTGGGGCAAGAGTATTGCCAAAAGACCATGCGGCTCAACGCCACATCCACGAAATTGTGGAATTATGAGCACAAACCCGTCGCCAACCAGCTGCGCGCGGCCTGCCAGCTAGCGGCGATGCTCGCGTTGGTCGGGTACTCGCTCTCGTACCTTTTCCACGACTACACGATCGTCACTGCGGCTTCTCCACGAGAGAGTTCACCGTCTCCAAGCTCGCCATTGACGGACCCATCACCGTATCTGCCCTTCGTAAGGGGTTAAAATATATATAGTTCGTAGGTAATTCCGTCTGATTCAATGTGTGTTTTATCGTAATGTGACTATTTAATATTTGTTTTACAGGTTAGAAATACAGTGGATTCGAGTAGGGTGGGTATTTATCGTCGATCCAAATATTCACCAAATCATCGACGTGCAAGATCACATCCAATAATTGGATTTCATCTCTGTACACGACTGGCGTCGGGTGTGTTGGCACGCCCGTGACCGTAAAAAATAATAATTTGGTCGCATTTTCATTTTCATTTCCGTTTTCATTTGGATCTTCTTCCATTTTTTTCGATTTCGTGATTTCGTGGAGAAAACTTTTAATCAACAAATCAAAATCCACTTGAAAAGTTTTCCCACAAAGCCACTTGAGCCCACACAAATACAAACGATCAAAGAGCACTTGATGTTCCGGAAAAGACGCTAAAAAAAACGGTCGCGCATGGTCAAATAGCAATTTCAATAACACCATCACCCGTGTGGCAAAGCATCCCGTCTTGGCCTGCACGTGGAGCTTGGTGAGTTCACTGGACGTGATTTTGATTTTGCCGTACGCTTCGTTTGGATTATTTGTCGGTGATGGGATCCGCACGATATTTTCATCTGTATTGTAATCCTCACCTGTGGTCGCCTGCACCGAGATGGAAAGCGCGGGGTGTTTGGCTTTGGTTTTCTCGCTTTCGACTTGCTTTTTAAACGAAGCCGAGGGCGCCCACGGGGCTGTGAGTTCACTGGCACTCGAGACGCTTCGTGTGTGGTGCTTGGCGATCAACGCGTCCACGTCCAGCAAAACATCCATGGCAAAATCCGTGACCATGGCGCGGAATAAGACTTTGTCTCTTTTTTGTACCTTGGTCTTTTTCTTGTTGGAAGAAGAATTCGGCAGCAGCAGCTCGACTTGGAGCCCGATGCGGTCGTTGCCCAATGGGATGGTTTGCACTTTATACACACCCAGAAACAGCGCCGGCACATGGAGAGACAAGCTCACGGGTCCCGTGAAATCCAAGTCCTTGAACGACCCGTGGACCAGACAGTCCTGGCCGGTGCCTTGCACGTGGCCCGCGAGCTCCAAGCTGAGCGTCTCCAAGTTTTGCTTGACCAACTCGATGCCACCTTTCAGTGCGCGGCAAAACTTGCTAAACGCCTTGAGCCGGTTGCGGAAATGCGGGTCCATTTGTAAATGGATCGTTGGGTTTAACAATTGCGCACTTTGTGTGTACGACGACAGCGCCGCGGCTTTGGAAATATTCGGTTTGCGGCCAAAGCGGAACCCATAGAGCAGCCTGTCTTGACCTGCACCTTTTTTGTCCACACGTGGTTTACTGTACTCGATGCCCAACACGACCCGTTCAAAGACTTGCGCCATGGCTTCCACGATACTGTGGGCGTTCAATGTACAGTTAAACCGTGTCACGTGGATTTCGACTTTTGCCGGTTTGCGGGTCAATTGCTGGATCCGTTCGAAAAACAAATCCATATCAAAGAGTTCGTACTTTGGCAGAGACGTATTGGCTGTGGTAGTAGCAGCAGCAGATTGTTGGGCCTTGGTTTTACGAATGTAAGCCAGCTCTAAAAGCTGTTTCCAGGTCGTACGAAGCTGTTTTGTAGACGAGTTGCTGGTGGTGGCGGATGTCGCCTCGCTCTTGTCCCCATTGCCTGCTGCTCCTCCTCCTCCTCCTGCTCCTGCACCTCCAAAGCCTCCATCGTCATTTGCAAAAAACGCCGTGAAATAGTCACAAATCGACGACACACTTCGGAACGAGTACGGCGACGCGTACAGCCCACATTGGCGAAGCGCGACCAGCAAATTCAGTTGCGCCATCGACAGTTGCAAGACCTCGGCGATCTTGCGCATGCTTTCTTCGGTATCGTTGTGGATCAAGCGATTCACTGTCGCCGTCGCAGCCGCAGCGACCGCCGCAAACTGCAGACTGGCTGTTGACGTGACACTGGGCGACATCGGCCGCGATGCCGATGGCGACCCGATAGGCGACGACGTGCCAAGCCCTGGGCTTGTCACTGGCGAGCCTGCTGCCGAAGGCGAGGGTGATACTGGTGGTGGCTGTTGGTCGTCGCCACTGGTGAGCTCGATCTCTTTCTCCATCACACTGTCAATGGGCACGCCTGTGATCTCAATGTCGCCTTCTAAATCCAGTTTCGACGGTGGAGTTTCAAACGCGATTGCCATTTCTTGAGGGAAATATTCCAACGCCAACTCTCTCACGAGCCCACTGAGCACATCCGACATGAGCTTGCGCACGACGGGCTCGGGTAAATCGATGCCTCCTTTGGTTCGGCGAGTGAAATTGGTCAACTCGACGCGGGTCGATTCTGGCGCAAATAAAAATTCCCATTTACCGGTGGGTTTATCGGCCAACCACGGGTTGCGTTCTTTTTCCATGTCGTCCACGTAAATCAAAAACACGTTTAATTCGAAATCCGAATCCAAAAACATCATTTCCCATAACGATTTTGGCACAATGGTTCCCTTTTCACCAATCACTTTGACATGTTTGCCACAGCAAACCACGTGGCCTTTCATTGTGAGCTTACAAGTCGGTGTGATACCACTTGCACCATTGGATTGGTGGCTCATATGGAACGCAAACGACGATTTAAACGATTCCACGAGGAAATCCCGTAAACCGTAAAAAATACCGTCAATACTGAACCGCAGTGTGTAATTTTTTTCGCGTGGGTGCCAAAAAAGCCGTTTTAGCGCATCCAATTTCGATTGCGCACATTTCAGTTTGCTTGCCAAGTTGATGCCCGTGGTTTCATCATTTGCGCCAATGCGGGAAGAAGTGATTGTCGGAGATAGCGTGCTTTTGCCATCAGGAGATAACGGGAATTTGGTGTAGGTCTTCGGGAGTCCCTTGCTCTTCTCGGTCCCATCGAAATTGAGATTGGAACTACTGTGGCGCCTCTTGAGATGTTCGTCATGGACAAATGACTGCATGGAAGCAATGGTTTTCTCCAATAAATTCATTTGTTGATGGATTTTTTCCTTTTTCACGGTCCATTTCTTTTTATGGAGCGTCTTGTAGCTCTTGGCGTGGCCGTAAATGGTCTCCAAGTTTTTCACGGCCATATTCCACGCAGCATCGATCGCGGGCTTTTCCATGGTCAGCGAGAAGTGCTCCAAGACCACAGCGGGACGTGTCGTCTTGGACGCTGTGGTATCTGTGGCACCTGTGGAAGCAGCCGCCTGCTGGGGCTGGGGGAACTGCGAGCCTTGCTGTCCCCAAAACGCCTCGTCATCCTGTTCGTCGTCGTCGTAATTGTTTTCGTCCTCGTCGTCGCCTGGGTCTTCGCCTTCTTCGTCATCCACGTCGAGGCTGTCGGGAATATTGAAATCGTCGCCCTCTCTCTCTGCCTTTGTGATCCCAGTACTGGTAGTATCCTCCGGGTCCCCACAGCCCTCGTTCACAGCAGGAAGCGGTACGTCGATTGGGATCCGCTCCCGCGTGCGCACCCACCGTCGGCGTCGCACGTAATCGGTCGCTTTCGGATCTTTGCGGCCGCCGTTTCGTTTCACCATAAAATTCAAATTCGTAAAATCAAACGCGTAATTCCAGCCATTTGCATCACAATTTGCGGTTTTGGTATCGATTTCCCACTCGCTTGTCCATTTCCAATGCAACGGCAACTGGGGTTCCACTTTTGTGCGCGTTTGGCTGGACGGCGCGCCGTGGAACCCACTCCATTTTTTGCGATCGGTTGGCAGTAAATGGCCAGGGAACTTGGACCCCCAGGAAAACGTCAAGTACGAGTACCGCTCATGCTCGTACAAATCGTCAATCGCGATTTCCCCGCCGAAATCGCGCACGCCGTGCTCTCTGTGGATCTTCTGAATGAATTGTTCTTCGTTTCCCTATAGAATAGAATCGTCAGTTCGTATGAGGAACTAAAAGAGGGGAGAGAAAGGATACGTATCCGTACGATGTGTTCCAAGAGAAGCTCGTCCACTTTGTCGACGCGGCGTGGGTCATGGGCCCAGAAAAATGCCGTCAGCCGCCCATGAGGGGTATGCAGCTGGTCCTCATTGTTATTGTCCACTGCCATTTTTGAAACGTATTTATTTGTGTTTAGCGATGTATGGGAATCAATCAATACGTAGCGTGCATACACGATGAAAAACTTACATGAGGATACTTGTGACTGCTTTTCCGCTGCGTACTCTTCCTTGGCGACCGCGGACTTCTCCGTCTCCATCTCTTCGAGCCGCGCGGCAACCAATTCGTTTTGTTTTGTGATCACAACAACATGGGCGGTTGAAGCAGCTTTCACCATGTTGCTCGAAGGTCGCACGAAAGACGCTAAGATATGGCTTGATCCGTATTTTATTGACCAAAAATATCAGTTACACAAACGTTCGTAACTGACTCCTCGCATATGACCATCATTCTGGCTCGCATTTTGGTGCTCTCTCTCGCTGGTTTTGTACAAGCAAAACAAAAAGTCATCAGAGCACGGGACAGTGTAGTTATTAGTTGCCTTTGCCTCACAGGCCACAGCATCTCACGCGCTCCCCCCAACTGACTGGCGGAACGCTCGTGGAAACGCTTGTGGCATCGCACCTTTTTTTCTTCTCACGACGTCACCTCCTTATCCGTGGGATCTGTGACAATCGGCCACAACAAAAGTCGGAGGCGTATATTTTCAAACTGCCGAGTCGCGTGGATCGAGCAATCGTCAGTCAGTAGCAGCAGCAGTCCTACCACCACTACGACCACCACGAGTCACAGTGGATGGACACTGTGGACGCACGACCGAGAGAGATTGGCATCACCACAACGCAGACAGCTGATCGGCGAGACCCCCACAACATGCTTGCCAGCTACGTGCCCGTGACGCTTCGCGCGCCGTCGCCTGAACTGTCTCCGGAACTGTGCCATGAGCCATCGACAAAGACGCCATTGAACCCAGCAGCCGCAGCCGACCACTTGTCCCGCAAACGCGAAAAACGCAAAAGCAAATGGCGCACTATGAAGCGGATCTTGGCGTGTTTAGGATTGGTCGCGCTGCTGGGCATGGGCTCGGTGCTCATGTTTCAGTGTATCAAGACCGACGAGTTCAACGACATCATCGACTGGATCCAGGTACGTCAGGCAGCACCACCAAGCAGTAGTATCTTCTGCTTTATTGTATTTACCCTTCTATCTCTGCCATGGTATTCTCAATACCTATAGAACCACCAGGTCATCGGATCGGCGATTTACGTCGCGACGTTTATCCTCTTTATCATCCTCTGGTACCGTTACTTGCTGACGTCCCCTTCTCTCCATTGGACACACCCAGAGACTGACTGATTGCTTATTGATGCGCTTGGTGTGCGAGTTTAGCTTCCCATCGACGGCCTTTGAGCTGCTCGCGGGCTACATTTTCGGCTTTTGGCTCGGCTTGCTGCTCGCGACCATCGGCAAACTCACGGGATCCGTGCTGGCGTTTGGCATTGGGCGGTATTTGTGCCGACGGCGGGTCAAGGAATACATGGAGCGCGGCCACCCGGTGTTCAAGGCCTTCCAGTCGCTGTTGCGCAAGCGCCAAGTGCTCATCGTGTTTCTCACGCGCACAGCGTTTTTCCCGATCGCGATGAAAAACTATGGACTCAGTGTGCTGGATGTCTCGTTTGCCGTGTATTTCGCTGCGGCGCTTTTGACGGGGCTGCCGTTTTCCATCATTTGGGTGTATTCTGGCAACGCCGCGCAGCATCTGACGACGCTTTTGGCCAGCAATACCTCGAAGAGCAAGACCGAAGCCATTTTCTTGGTCGTCGGTGCCGCGAGTGCGCTTTTATTGCTGTTTTTCATTGGCTTTTACACCAGAAAACATGTCATGATGCTCGCGCAAGAAGAAGAAGACCAAGAACAAGAAACAACTTGTGGGAAAAACGATGCGACGATGCGAGAAAAAGACCAAGCGAATACATCTAGTAATGGCAAAGCACGGTATCCTGTACCCGTCAGTGAGGTGTGAAAAAGAAAAACGAGTCCAAAATGAAGGCAATTTTTTTTAAATATATATTTTTAATTTTAGGAGCAATTAGGTACAAAAAATGAGAGATCCAAATGCAAAAAAAAAAAAAAAAAAAAAAAAAAAA
>JAADWJ010000144.1:0-43652 GCA_023336165.1 Pythium monospermum
GTTGTGTTTCCTTGTTCACGCAAAAGACAAAAAATATATGACTGTGACTGGTACCGGTACAGTAGTATCATTTTACACGAGCGTCTCATTCGAGAGTCCGATATCACCACCAGTGGAGGAGAGATTGGTGTTGAGGTACACGAGTGCGGCCTTGCTGGCTTGGTCTTCGCTCATGTACTTGCTGTTCATCTGGTAGATTTTGTCAAACATTTCCCGTCGGGTGGTGGCCAGACCCGAGGTCGCAGGGAAGCACAGGTTGCGAAGCGCAACGGATTGCAAGTGGGGAACCGAGCCACCGATGAATCCTTTCCACCAGTGGATGGGGCTACACTTCTGGGCCGACTCCCATACAGCGTCATCGGCAAACATCCCGACTCGGCCAGTGTACCGTGTGAGCTCGGCGATAATGTGGGCGTCCGTTGGAGGAGTCGCAGACCGCTTCAAATATGTGAGCACTTCACTGTTCACTTCGGTGACAAGTCCTGCATCAGGGAAGCGAGGATCCAAGATATACGCCGTGTACATGGCTGGATGGCGGATCGTTTGCCAGTGGTCCGACATGATTTGCTGCACTTTTGCGGCCAAGTCGCCATACTTTTGAAGATGCCCCCACAATTGCGTAAACCGGTGGTAAAACGTGGACAAAAGCGGGTAATCGGAGTCAAACGTCTTCATCATCTCCAAGAATGGCTCCAAAAGCCCCGTGTACGTCGCGAGCTCTTCCCAAAACGTCAAGTTGATCATTTGCTCCTTGGCGTGTGGGTCCAACCCGTTCAGTGGCCCATTCTCGGCGAGTAAGATCTCAAACGAATGGTGGTTGCGCTCGACGCCAAAGAGACACTCGAGCTGGGCGACGGGGCTTGTATCGGTCGGTTCACTCAGCGGGTACGACGCCTCTAACGCCTGCATGGGCTCGGACACACGCGCAAACGCAGCACGCGCGATATGGTTTTGCGAAAAGTACTGGGCGATGATCTTGCAAACTGCGAGTGTATTCGCCAGCGATGGAATGGTCAAGATATCGACCATCATGGCGGCCATGGCATGCGCGCAGCTTGGTAAAAACGTGACATTCGGGTATTTGCCTTCCAGCACTTGCGCTGCTTGTTTCATGTTTTCATTGCGCAAATCCATGACGATCACCGAGACTTTCCCCGTGCCGATTTGCATCATCACATGCTCAATTTTTTGGATCAAAACATCCGGGGTATGCGGCGCTTCGCCTGTGTTTTCAAACGCAAAGACTCCTGGATTTGGGGTGTTGATCACAAAGCTGAGAATCGACCGCTTCATAGACGTTGACCAGGATTCGACGCCAAGACACACCGAAGTCGCGTCCAGCACTTCCGCACGGAGCTTGAGTTGCACTTCAGTGTATTCGAGATCGAGAGCCGAGGTCGCCAACGAAAACGCCGTGGGTAATTCGTACGCTGGGTTCATGCGCTTCACCATCTTGATAAACGGCGGGTTTTCGACTGTACTCACTGGTAACCCAGTGCCGAGAATCGCCTTGGCCACGTAGCTATCGAGGTCGGCCTTTTCGTCCAGCGCGACAGTCGCTGAGCCGGCGAGACGTCCGCGACGCGGCTTCTTGGCGCTGTTGTGAGGGGAAGACGTGGAGATGCCAACGCCACCAACGCCAACAGGGACGCCAACACCAGCACCCATACCAACGTTGGCATTGCCACCAACACCAACACCAACACCAATGGTCGAGCTGGGCACCATGTTTGCGAGGTCCATCTTGCGGCTCAGATCAGCGTCAAACATCTCGGACTTGATGTTCGCAGGACACTCGGGACACTTGCGCGCCAAGTGCGCGCGCATCCGCGTGACGAGCCCGCACATATTATGCTGGCAGTACTTGCAGACGGCGCGCTTGTTGGGTCCATCACGACGGAAATGCGACCACAATGAACTGGATGGGCGCGGCATATTTTTCCAACAACTTCCACTTCAACCAATGCGATGATTTTCGATTTCCAACAGAACACCAGCTTTTTGATCTGTTGGTGTTCTTTACTTTTCCAAGTGATCGATTCCCCCCAAAATGAGCGGAAGGTGTTTTTAATTCTGAACCACAAATCGAGTAACACCTCGCACAAATACACCTGAAATTTTCAAAGCAAGAAATAACCTCGCTCAAGTCGACCAGTATTATTCACAATTGGTTTCCTTCATGTTTTTTTTCACAAGTTGAATAAATCCAAAACAAATCACGAATAATATTTACGGTATCCGAAAAAATGCAAAAAAGAAAGAAAAGAAATGATACACGTCTACATGCCATCGCTGCTGCTGCCACTACCTGAACTGCTATCATCGTACAGACCACTTTCTGTATCGTACGCTGGTGGTACTGGTGTGGCATCCTCGCATGGGAAATATTTCTCCATAACTTGCTTCCACTCTGGCAACTGGATCTTCTCGGATGACGGGGTTGTCTTCGATTTTAATTCGTCGACAATTCGTTTACACGGCGGTGGCTCACTCACATGAAATGCCTTCTTGAACTCGTCACTGTAGTCTTGCACGCCACCACGGCATTGGTCATAGAACATGCACACCATCTTCTCGAGCTGCTCCACGGTCTCTTTCTCATCCAGCGGCTTTGATTGGTCTGACGAGCCTGCTGCTGTCCTGAGTTGGTCACGAACATCGTCGATCCAATCGTTCATCTTTTTCGCAGCCGGATCGGTATCGTCACTGTGGTCCACAGTGAAATCCTTTGGCAGATCCGGCCCAAGTGGTGCTTGCGACGAGCTCTCTTCGTGGTTACTAGGGGTTTGGGTTTCTTCGAGGTCACTGTGGCAGCCAGGACGCAGAGCTGTTTTGCCAACTCGCTCTTGTTCCTGAAGACGACGTGTGCCAGTGGCAGCGCCACACTTGGAGGCCATCTGGCCCACGAGGCCGCCAACCGAATAGGTGTACCGATTTGCACCAAGCTGAGTCACATCCGAGAGCTGGTAGTACTTGTTGGGGAGACCAAGAAAAAATGGGTACAGTACTTGGCCCGACTGGCTGACTTGCTTTGGGTTCACCCCAAGCTCTCCATTCCGCATCGTGACGGCGGATGAGGACGTAAAAAAACCTGCATCTTCACGATGTGGGCACTGCACGAAAGCGTATTGGTTGTTTTTCTTTTGCTCGTCCGTGAGCACACCCAAGCCGACGCGGCACTTGAGGTAGATGGTCAGAAGCAGATCGACGTACGCCTGCGAAATCCATGGAAGAAGCAAGCATGTGAGAAACATTGTCACCAACGTAGCAGCGGAGGGAATCTCATAAAAGAGCATTTGCTGAAGGGCCTGCATGCGTACATGATGCGACCAGAACACAGGATCGGCTGGCGACTGGAACGTGCCCATGGCGCCTCCGAGCTCAGCATGGATGGAGTCTACAATGTCATAGGAGACAGCGAAGCGTTAGGAACGAGTACAAGCAGCAGCAGGCTAGCTGATGGAATATAGACTCTGATACGTACTGTGCATGCCGTTCTCGATACTACTGCCCGTGGTGACGAACGCACCAGACGTGAACAATTGGCGATACACGGACGCAAAATTCGTCGCCGACGGAAATTTCTTGGTCTGCCAGTTTGTGCGGGGCAAGCAGCGCGCACAGGCTGTGCCAGTCTTGCTGGAGCTTTCACAAAAGTGGCTCAACGGAGCCGTATTCACGCAACGATTACCAGAGACCCACGCGCCGTTGATGGTGATGCCTTTGACCAACCCGGACGACGAGCCTCCCATATCACGCGCGATCAACGAACACGTTTCGATGTTTGTGCAGTTGCCAGCCAACGCGCGCGCGTTGCCTTGCATTTCGTCCCAGTATGGGACCGTGACGCATTCGTACTCGGGGCCAAGGCTGCGAAGCATGTTCTCAAAACCCAACAAAAAGTACCGATGCCAGTACGTAAACATACACACGCGATGGGCTTCCATTTCCGACATTTTCTCCATGTGCATCTCGACAAACTTGATGTAGTACCCTTTGTCCATGGAAATTTGAAGCGCCTTGCGATACGTTGTTCGCTCGATGAGCGTGAGCGCATCGTAGCTCTTGCGGACGCGCGCGGTGGCGCAGACAGCTTCGACGCCAGACGACCAGGAGAGAAGCCCGCAAAGCATGGCGACGAAGTAGCCGAGCACAGCAGCAGTACGCATGATGCTGATGTTGAATGGTTCAAAGTGGCAGCAGAAGACCGATCCGCTCTGCAACGAACTGGGGGGACTTGCGCTGTAACCCGCAAGTTGAAGAATGATAGAGCTAATCCGCTCTACGGTATGCGGGCCGATGTTGGAGGTGAAGCGGACCTCCGCATAAGAAGCTAGCAAAAAGCCCATCCTGAAAGAGCCGTGGCTCGCTGTGTTGCACGTTGATGTCGCCTGCAGCAGCATCCCATACATGAACTGGTGCTCTTTTCACGAAACATACACAAAGTTCTGTATGAGATATTTGATATTTGATCCGAATGTGTTTTTTTGCGGGCTTTTGGCTGCGTTTTCTTGGACCTTTTCGACCGTTTCCAAAGCGCAAATTCCAGCAAGAAAGAACGGGCAGCGAAGCACGATACGGTCGTGAAAGAAGGCGCAACGAACGGACGCCGCCCTTTCGTCAGTGGGCTTGAATTAGCGCCATCACCCATACTGGTACTATTACCGTAGTACTGTACATCTATTTGAGGATACTATCTGGTACGTAGTGTTTCAAGTTGTCACAGAGTTTGTATCCAACTGACATTTCAGTGCTGTGGTTGCACCAGCGTCAGCCCATCCCAGAGTGGCAGAAGCACGCAAACGGCTCGCTCGTCTTGGCTGATATATTCGTTGAACTGTGCGAGGCCACGTGCGATGCGCTCTTTCTTGTTGGCTTCTCCGTTGACGCTTGCGAGTACACGGCCACGGAATAAAGTGTTGTCGAAGATTAAGAGCCCGTCGTCACGAAGCAATTTGTTCTTGAGGATGGTGTTGTAGTAGTTGATGTACTGGCGTTTGTTGGCATCGACAAAGATGAGATCGAACTGGCGCTTATCGACAGCACACGCTTCTAAGAACTCTTTCCCGTCGCTCACAACGCTTTGGATTTGCGCCGCCTTTGCGCTGCGATCAAAATATGTGCGTGCAAAGGCCGTGGTCTCCGCATTGACGTCACACGTGGTCACGCTTCCAATAGTAGACGGCAGCCCATTGACAAGGCAAAGCGCCGAGTACCCAGTGAAGCAGCCAACTTCCAGCACATCTCTTGCGCGCGTGAGCTGCACGAGAAATTGGAGCATCTTGCCCTGTGGCTCATCGATGAGCTGCTCCGCCTTGGGCCATTCGCGATGGGTGGCTTCACGCAGTTCCTTTAGTAGCTCTTCATCTTGCATGCGCGTGCTGACGTGGTGGACATACGCGTTGAGATCCACTGGAGGCGAAGGAAGGGATGCCATGGACGAGAATCCACGGACACTATGTTGGCGACGGGAAAGTGCATTTTGCGCACGCGGGATCCATGTATACTCGCAATTGGTAGTGTCCGCTTTCCTTGTGTCGGCGTCTATGGTTTGCATCTCTTCCTGTGTTTGTCGCTGGAGGTTATCGCTTCTCTCACCATATGAGATAGAGCTACTAGATGCATACGCAACGCATTGCGCTGTTGGCCATGCCCATGGAGCTCGTGCGCGCAATGATCTTCGCAGTCCTCGAAGCTTGAGCATTTTTCTTCTTCTTGCCTGGTTGGAGTTGGTCAATTTCCATGCAAATACCGGTATTTACCGGTACAACAGCAACTTGCTTTTCCCAAAGACACGCAAAATCCAATTGGAAGGTGTGGCCACCATCCAAAAGCAGGGCTCTGTTAACGCGACGTGTACCCCGGTATTGGCACGACAGCAAACGAAAATGCTCACGAGTATGCGGCTTCAACAGCGCGTACGTCTCGGTTTACTGCA
This sequence comes from Pythium monospermum, assembly GCA_023336165.1. Classification (NCBI taxonomy): domain Eukaryota; phylum Oomycota; class Peronosporomycetes; order Pythiales; family Pythiaceae; genus Pythium; species Pythium monospermum. Next base: position 5,939 of record JAADWJ010000144.1, read on the forward strand.
GCGCCAGCCTCCGTTGCGCTTATGGTCGACACTTGTACGAAGGGCAAACACCGCATCCTTGCCTTCGCGACTGCAGTACTTGAGTCTCTACAACTACACGCCTATTGAAGAACAAGAGCTACCGCGCCTGCGTAAGCGCATGGCTGAACGATGGAGCGAGCTTGACGTCATGGGGCGCATCTACATTGCCCAAGAAGGGATCAATGCGCAGCTGATCCTGCCGGCGACGAATATCGACGAGTTCACCGATTCCTTCCCATCGCTTTTTGGCCGTGATCACTTGAACTACGGCGCGACGTACGACGCTCCGACCAGCGGCGCTGGCGCTGGCGGCGTCCACTTGTTTGAGAAGCTTGATATCCGAATTCGCAACCAAATCGTGGCCGACGGGTTTGAAAAGGGCCATCTCAACCTGCAAGACTCGGGCGTCGCTCTTCCGCCAGACCAGTGGCATCGTAAGCTGGCGTCACGCAACGCGAGCGAGGAGCAGGCAGAGTATACGTTGCTGTTGGACGTGCGCAACTTCTACGAGCACGAAATCGGACGTTTTGACGGCGCCACACGCATCATGGTTGATACGTTCCGCGATACGTTTGATGCCGTCGATGAGATCTTGGCAGCCCATGCGACAAAGCACAACGGCGAGCCGCCACGGGAAGTGATGATGTACTGCACGGGCGGCATCCGCTGTGAGAAAGTGGGCGCGTACTTGAAGCAGCACAAAGGCATCGATGCCATCCACAAGCTTCACGGCGGCATTGTCAAGTACCAAAAATTCTTGAAACAACACCCACAGGAACAGTCCTTGTTTAAGGGCAAAAACTTTGTTTTCGACCAGCGGTGCGTGGCGGCGGACGGCATGGCGAGTGGCCGCTCCTCCTCTTCCGACGGTGATGACAACGTGGCAGCCGAAGTCGTGACGGCTGACGTCTTGGGAAAGTGTTTCCAGTGCGGCGAGCCATGCAACGTTCACACAAACTGCGCCAACCTCATGTGCCATGGACTCATCCTTCAATGCTCCAGCTGTGCAGCCGAGTATCATGGCACTTGCTCAACAGCTTGCCGAGATGAAGCCAACAAGATGGCGGCCATGACCGTGGAAGAGAATCGGTTGCATCGCAAGCAAAATGCCCATTTATGGAAACCGCAAAATCCAAACGCTCCCACGGCGTCTGATATCAAATACGTCAAGTTTCGACCGGTCCCACCGACCATGAGACAACAACATGCAGCGAGTGGTGCTATGTAACAGTAGCTCTTCAAGTATTAGCAGTCATTAGAGAAATGGCAAAGTCCTAGAACTTGTTACTGTTCCCACGCCAACGCTTTGCGGGCGGTTCATTGGCTTGGTTTTGTCTTCGCTGCTGTTGCTGTTTTTTCTTCGACGCATTTTCTTCTTCTTTCTTTCGTACCTCTTCATCTCTTCTGGCTTCATACTCGCGGCGAACTTCGGCTGTCTTCTTTGGGTCATGGTACAGCACTGTGTAGCCCATCGAGTCCGGACCGATGCGGTCCAAAAGATGGCTATCCGCTGGGATGATAGTGCCCAGGATGCTGCCGGCGAGTGGGTGGAACTGGCCACGGCGGTGGATCTCGTTCACGAGCACTTGGCGAGCGTACTCGAACGATCTCTTGATCGTGCGCACTTCGTACGAGTTCTTGCCGACATCCAGGCTTGGCTCATTCGGGTTCTCCATGGACAACAAAAAAGGTCGATTGCTATCGTACCAGTCGCGGTCTTCTTTGTAAAAGAAAAGCCCTCCGTTACGAACCGAAATCGCGAGATCGTCGTAGTTCCAGTCTCGTCCAAAGAGCGTGAAGAACCCGATGAGCAGCTGCCCAAGGTTGTTGTGCTTTGGGTCGTCATGGTCGGACCCGAGCCCGCGGCGGTGGTGCTGCAAGAAACTCACGACCATGAGCTGCAACATGAACGAGCCGATGCCACCCGAGTACGTTTCGTTCAAGCTGCGCTGAGCCAAAAAGTATTTCAGCACAAGCACCAGTGGACGAAACGATGGGTACACGCGCATGTAATGGCGCACCAGGTCCGCGGTCGCGAGGCCGCCGCTGATGTTGAACGACACGTCGACTTGAATATTTGTTTGCTTGTGGACAAACTTCACAATCGGGATACGGGCCTTGTCGATGACTTCCAAGTAGCTCACCATATCCAGTTCTTGCAGTTTCTCAGCGAGTTGAAAAAGAGGCTTTGTGCCGCTCGCGACGTCCAAGATCACCAAGTCAACATCGCTATTGGGGAGAAACATTTGGGTGCGATGGGAGCCAAACGTATCCACGCTCGCGCTGGGCCACAGCGACGCGACAAGCGATGTGATCTCTTCGATCAATGACGACCGTTGCGCCATTTCCTCCGTTGTGGGGCTCATAAAGCGCACAAAGTCCATGATCTCATCATGCAGACAAAGATACAGATTCTTGTGGTAGTATCCTTTCTTGTCGCCCATCCATGGCATCTTTTCATGCATCAAAGTGCTGTTCGGGTCTTGTTCTTCGCCTTCTTCATTGCCTGTGGTGCCAGGAGCTCCGCCGCTTCCACGACCACCACGGATGGGGGCGATTTCTGCTTCAATCTCGATGAATCCTTCGTCACTTTCTTCTTCAGTTCCTTCATCATCATCGCCAGCATCGTCATCAGCGTTTTCTCCTCGTTCTGCTGCAGCAGCCGCAGCGCGCGCAGCTTCTTTCTTCTCCTTCTTGGTCATTTCCGCACGCACTTTGACCTCTTGGCGCATTTTGGACTTCATCTTGATCTTGGCCTTCTCGGCCTTCCGCTTCTGCTTGCCATTGTGGACATTGGCTCCCGTTCCCACGACGTCACGCGGTGCGCTCTTCGCCTTACGCGCCGATGCCTTGGTGCGCGCCATTGTCAACCTTGGTGTTGGTGGTGATGATGCTGCGTTGTGCACCAAGGCTTCTCTGCATCCCGCCTGATTGGATTAAAATACCTTCTCGTCGTGTCACCATTGGACAAAACCGATTCACACATTTATCGGTTATCTACCGGTTTTTGATTTTCAGCCAGATCCTTTGTTGCATCGTCTCCCAAAGGCGGCTGACATCTTAGGACAGATGTACAGTTCAGAGTCAACAGGAGGGATGATGTAGGTCGAAAGGGTCGGGAAACCAACAGCGTCGGATCGTTATATTTTTGTTTTTTTCTTTTTCTTTTTGTTGGGGAAGGTCGCCACACCAGTCCAAGCCACGAAAGCAACACATTTGTGACACCTGTTCAATATGTCCGACCGCTCGCCTTCGCCATCCCCAAAGGACAATGCCGATGAAGCCCGTCGCAGCCGCTCGCCTTCACCAGCGCCAGCGCGTACCGAGTCGCCTCGCCGTGCGTCGCGCTCGCGTTCACCAGTAGCCGGTAATGCCGACGCAGCTGATGCACGTAGCTCTTCGCCAGCTCGCAACAATGGTGGAGAAGTTCCGCTGGTGAACCCTGGCAACAACGTCTACGTTGCCAACCTACCACTGCGTGTACGTGTACACCATTCAAATATGGAAGAAGGATATTTGTGCGTGGCTGTTGACACTACTGTGGGGGATGCGTCTTTCTTTTTTTCTTCTTTTTGCAGATGACGGAGCCGGAAGTGGAAGCTGAGTTTGCCAAGTTTGGTCAACTGCAGAAATGCGAAGTGATCGTCGATCCTGTGACGCGCGAGTCACGGTGCGTTTTGCCTTTTTCAGGTTTTGGATGAAGGATGACAATGAACTCATTTTTTGTGGGATAATGTTGTGGGGCATCCAGTGGCTTTGCCTTTGTCACGTTTGAAGACGTCCGTGACGCCGAAGACGCGGTCAAGGAGATGAATGGGTACGTCTCATATCGACGCATGATGCCTCATACTACGTAGTATGGTCGAGATACTCACCTTGTCTATTGGTGGACACTTGCAGGAAGGAGTTCCAAGGCCGTCGCATGCGTGTCGAGATCGCCAAGCGCCGTCGTGGCCACGAGAAGACCCCTGGAAAGTGTACGTAACTGCTTGATGAATTCCACTCACAAAAGAGGACATCATCACTGACGGGAGTATTTTGTGGTTGTGTTTTTGTCCAGACCTTGGCCCACGTCTTGCAAGCACCAAGTACGGACGCGAAGGCGGCCGTGACAGCCGTGACCGTGGAGGCCCACGCGACCGCAGCCGCGACCGTGGAGGATACCGTCGCAGCCGCAGCCGTAGCCGTGACCGTGGCCGTCGGTACGATGATCGCGATCGCTACGAGCGCCGTTACGATGACCGCGGTGGTGGTGGTCGCCGCCGCAGCCACGACCGTTACGATGAGAGAAGATCGCGCCGTTAAACGTAGTGGGGCAGGCGTTTGTCCGCTTCCACCGTAGCCAGCAGCTCAGCTCAGCTCAGCTCGTTTCAGCAGGTGGGACCGACATGTCAACAACCGAAAAAAACGCCAACATGGGCCTGTTCATCGAGACTGTTTATAAAAAAAAGAAAAAGATCTTCCTCTAATATAACGCGCTCGGCTCCACTCGCTCGTCGTCGTATCAGCAGTCAACCGACAGCATCCAACTCAACTGGAGGTATCAACATCGCACAGCTCGTCTTCGACTGCCAATAACTGCAGCAAACGACTCTCCTGCTTCATCAGCGTCTGCTCGCTCATTGTTCACCTTCGCCTTCAACTTTAATCCGTCTTGACGGCGTTTCGACGGTAGATCAGCATTGCCGTGGACGCCTCGGTATCGTCGGCGTCTCCACTCACGTGGCTGTGGAAGAAGGATGCGATCTACAGTACGCACGCAATACAACATACCGTGTCAGCCATCGCAACGGGGGCCGCCGCAACAAATCGACTGACCGCATCAAACGTACTTGAGTGTAGTCCGCACGAGCCAGGAGCTGCTGGACTTTCGCCTCCGTCGACGAGTACAGCACGACAACGTCAGGCAGCGTCTCTCGCTTCGTCACGCCGGTAACTGTGTGCGCGAATGCGTACTTGTTGGTGAGAAACTGCTCGGGCTCTCGATCAAGTTGCTGGGACTCGCTGCCTTGTGGTCGCTCGCGGTTGCTATATGACCAAGTACCCGTATGTTTGTTGGAGGGCAACAAGGATGTCAGAAGACGAAGGAGGAAGAAGAGAAAGATCGACGTACATTGGCGAGCAGTCGGGAAACCACATCGACACGTTTTGGTGGAGGAAACTGTAGTACGGCGTGGTGTGGCAAGGCGTCCAGAAGTGGATCGACACGTTCGGGGAATCTACGTCAGCAGGTGTGAGTCAATCGAATCAACCATCAGTGTGCGGTGGGTTTTTTCTGTGAGCTCCTCACCTATGATCACGTCGGAAAGGAAGTCCATCACGTCAACTGGAGCGCGCTATAACAACAAGAAAGATACCGAAGCAAGTCAAGTCAGCTTCTTTCTCTAAACGAAGGCAAGGCAAAAAAGATACGCAATCGTACTTGATGCCAGCGCGAGAGGTATGCTGCCGCGAGAACGTTCGGTACCACGATGGCCGCAATCGCAAGCCGCAGTATCGATCGTTGCGTGTGCTGCCGGAGTGGCACATACAGGCCTTTCTCTAGGTTACGCAGACAGTACCCAGCGTACACCAGTGCTGGCGGCAGAAGCGGCAGCACGAAGCGAAATTCTGGCGCGGGATACAATCAGTTTGATCAGTACTGTAGTATAGCCCACTGTTGAGAATGAAATATACTAAAGATTAATACCTTTATGCGCCGAGGAGCTGAAGATAAACATTGTCCAGACGATGAGACCGCCCAGTTCTCTCTTCCCTGGCTGGGAAAATGATAATAATCCAAATATCAACAACATTCACTCATAGAACGAGGCAGCGGAGTGAGAGAGGCTTTACCGGGGACGTCAAAACTCCAGCGATGAAAAGCGGCAGCATCGTGCCAACGACGGCCGGGTACCCTTGAAGAAAATACCAACTCCACGGGTGCTCGCCGTACAGCCGATCTTTCCCCTTTACACAGCAGTAGTACAACCGACAGGGTCATAGTATGTGTGAGATAAAAATGGGCACAACGGCAAAACAGGACGTCCCGTATGTATCCACTCGTATCCTACCTCCAAGACGTTGAACTTCAGAAAATTGAGTGGCACAAACGTCCACACGCCGTAGCCCACGCGATCGACGGCCATCATCACACCCAATGTGACCACAGCGATTGGCAAGACGATGGAAATGAGGAGGTGAGCGCGGTCGCGAGACTGGTACAAGTGGATGCCACCAAGAAACACCCATAGCACTGCATTTGTCGGGCGGAAAAGCACGCCAAGTGCTGCCCACGAAAGCGCCTTGATGCGGCGAGGGGATGCAAGAGAAGAAGAGACCGTCTCGTCGTCATCATTCTTTTTGTTTGATTGCTGGAAAAAAAAACAGTATGTTTAGCTGGGGATCCCCCCTAGGATGCTATAGCTGTCAAAACGGAAACATCACGCACCAAGAAACCCCAGGGCCAATACGCCAGCGCCGCTGTGGTGCATAAAGTCTCGATCGAGTTGGAAAACGGACGAACCATGACGTAGGAAATGAACCATGAAAACAACGAGCAGAACAATGTCCATCGCGCAGTTGTTCGGTCAAAGTACGCGAGCGCTAACTTGTGGACAAAGTAATCGTTTAAGGCCGCGAAAATGCCCTGAAGCAGTCGCGGTCCGTACGCGATCGCCCACCGCGTATCCAGGCCCTGCAAGTTGGCACACACCATGCGTTTTTTTTATTGTGAGATTCAAAACTCCGGTGTGTACATTCCAAAATTATGGATCCCCACAAACCGCTAGAGCGAGTGTTTTATACAGCACTACGAATAGAGCTGGATGTGCGAATCCTCTCAAGCGCGCGTCATCTTGCCACTCCCATGTTCTGCAATAATACGCATGAGAATATCAGTCGACGGTGAAGGAGGAAGCTGCTGGTGAACGGGAGTTTTCTCATGCATACAGATATCCGTAGCCAAACACCATGCGATGCGCGACCTCTGTACTCTGCCAGTACTCATCGGGATTGAACGAAGTACGCACAAACAATGCGTTCCACAGGCGGAAGATGAGAATTGCCACCCAAAACCAGCGTGACTCGAGCGCAGCGTCGGCCTTTTGCATGGCCGCAACCAACATCATCCAAAAACAATTGATCAATCTGACCAAAGTATCTCTTATCCAGAACAGTATCCGGACAGTTGTATCCGGATAACTGTATATCATCGTGTATAGCTCGACCATGTTCTCCATGACCTGATGAGGCTCATGGTCCATGGAGGTCGCTGCAATTTTCATGTGAACCTTCACAGGGGGCGGAAGAAGTTGGCGAAGCGATGCACCAGTGGGGGAGCACCACCATGAAACTCACAGTGAGACTGTATACTTTACAGTAGTATTACAGTTTGGATGAAATTCACATACTTCGTAGTATTTTTTTTTGTTCGTTACGAAGCTGTCGGATACATCTTAATCTTGGCCAAGCGGACGACCAGTTCCCCATGTGTATCCCCCACCTGGTGCACCGCCACCAGCACCAGCAACTCCCGCTGTCGCTCCTGGACGTGCGCCAACAATGGGAGTTCCAGAAAACTGGGGCGATGGAAACAAGTTCACACTGTGAAGATCAACAATGGAAAAAATCGTTAGAAAATGTACCACATATCAATACAGTTTGTCATTTTCAATATGCAAAAACGTACAAGATAGATGGAGTCTGGATGAGGTTCCAGCCTTTGGTGGCAGGTAGCACTTCCACCAGAAAGTAGTACAAATGGCCGGCGACCACGCCAAAGATATCCATAATTGGGTTGCCGCCCATGAGAACCGTGAACGCGATGAGCGCCCATGGCAAATACAGGCCTTCAAAGCGGAAGCCCCAGATCGCAACCGGAGCAGTCGGATAGCGACGGCTCCAGACGTAGACGATCATGAAGATCAGAGATGAGCCCAGGAACGGAATCCCCATGAAGAACGCGACGACCTGGATAAAACAAAAACTGGAATGAGCCCCCTCTAATTGGTTTCCATCATACAAAGTGAGATAGCAGGGCGAGCGTACCCAAAGAATCGCGGCACCAAAGAAGAGCATGAATGCATAGTCAGCGGTTGGGCCGCCGCCGCTTGGGAATGGGTCTTCCTCCAGTCGCGCCGAGTAGTTGGATCTGCTTGGATAAGAGATACAGAGGATCAGTGGGAGATCAACAAGCAAGCGCACCATCATACTGGTCTATATGTATATATACGCACAAGATCATAAGTTGCATGAGGAACGGGAACCCAAACTTGCCCAAGAACATGAAACAAGTCATGAGCCGCCACAGTTGGAACCGATCCCAAATGAGATCAAAGCTCAAATAGAGGGATTGCGGGTCCAAGAAACCGAGGCTGCTCAGCGCCGTGGACATGAAGCAAACCGAGAGGTAGAACCGCGTGATCTGCGGCATGCCGTAGTACCATCCTTCAATGCTCGACATGGTGGCGTTGCGTTGCGGGGCGCGTGGTCGTAGTTGTAGCTGTAGCTCTGCAAGCGATGATGTGGCAGCGTTCGGTGTGATCCAAAAACAAAACCCTTCAAAGTGAGTAAAATGGATATTTCTCGTTCACACACGACTACAATAACCTCTACAATTACATAAAAACGCAGTCTACATGTTTCCTAAACTACTTTTAACTTGTGAGCTTGGTGTTGAAGACTTCAACTGCGCGACGCAGTGCTTCGACCAACGGCGCCACGACAAAGTCGGGTGTATCACGGCAGCCAATTTCAAGCCGCGATGAATCATTTGGCACAAAAAACCGCGTGCCTCGTGAGTTGCGCATGCCTCGCCCAGCCGCGTGGGCCAGCGACGATTGCCACATTTCAAAGTCCTGCACCGTCGACGCGATGAGCACGATCTCGGACTGGGCGCGTTCAATGACTTGGCCATTATCCATTTGCAACGTCACCAGTGGTTCATTCGCTACGGCGTTGGTGATGCGGATCGAGTGTGTGTCACCCGAGTCGGTCGTTTGCAGACGCACACTGCCCAGAGGGATGATGCCCCGGAGCTCCTTGCGGTTTGAAAAATAGTACAAACAGTTGCGACTCAATACAAACCACCGCTTGACAGTGGAAAAGCCACCTTTTTTGAGCAAATACCCATTCAAACTGGTGTCTGACGGCCACAATTCTTGTTCCTCCGCAGTGGGCGAGCCAAAGCTGAGCCACATCACATCCAAAAACACATTCATATCTCGCTCATGGCCGTCCAGTGCCTTGAGGGATGGGCGAAGCCGAGGCCCCGTCGGTAAGCTATCCACGCCGACGCTGAGATGCAGGCAAATCTTGACGCCACGGACCCACTCGACGCGGTACACATACCGCAGTGGCGTCATCCATTCGACCACGGGCTTGGAAAGCGAGCCAATGTTCAAGTACATGGCTCGCTCTTCGGTGACAATGATCCAATGGGTCAGCTGCACTTTGAGTTTTGCGGCTTGTTCGTCTTCTGAAACAGTGGAATTGAGCTTGGGCGTCATCATCAGGTGCTGCGCTCGCGTGGACCGAGCGGGTCCAGCGAAATGTTCTTCCGCACTCTCAAACTGGAGCTTGATGGGCCGCGACGTGCCGCGCAGCATCGCCAGTGTCTCATGGAAGCCAATACCGCGCACATCCACTCCACCGACGCGCATGAGTACATCGCCATCCTGCAAAACCTCTTGGTCCGCAGCCAACGGAGTCTCCACGGTGACTTGATGCCGAGAGGCTTCGTCGAACGACTTGATGGTCACGTTCTCACAGTAAAAATCAGTCTCCAGCTCCAAGCCGAGCTTTTTCTGGTAAAACGTGACTTCGTACAGCAGCTTGCGGCAGCTGTCTTCACTGCCATTCGACTCTTTATCTTCGTGCTCTTGGAGACTTCTCTTGAACGACGCGGTTCGTTCTCGAAGCGTATCGTTTTTGCGCCGTTCCCGCGCATCCTTGGTCAATTCCGAGCCAGCGACGGACTGCAGCACTTCATTGTAAAACACAATTTTTTCTCCCGAAAGCTTGGTGCCTCCCGTTCGTTTGAGCAAATCATACGCGATCGTATCGGCCTCCTTGTAGCACTTGAGCTCGTTGTATCGACCAAACACGCGAGGGCGACGCACACGACGCATGCTCTTGCCGTACTTTCTTGACCGGTTGCGAACGCCCTGAGAGGCCCGCGATGCAAAGTCAAAGATGCCCGCGACCGGCTTGACGGGCAGCCCAATGATACCTGTGATGGTTCCTTTCACAAAGCCAATGGCACCATTCGCGTGGGCTCCTCGCATCGGGTTCAAGACCAACCCAGCCACGCCTTCATACACACCGAGACTCAACTCTTTCGACCCTTGCACGAGCCCGTCTTTGATGCCACGCACGTGGTGGCGCCTCGCACGTGCACGGATTTGTTGGTAGTGGTCATCCAGACTCAGATTCGCCAGTCCTTGGCCAAAGGTTCCAGAGATCTTGCTTGCCGCATCAAACGTGCCGTCCAGTGTATTTGAGACTAAACTGGCGGTTCCTTTGGCCAAGCCTTTGCTGAATCCTTTGCCACCGACTTTCAAACCTTCCAACGGCTCGTACACAAAATCACGCACACCAGTGCCAATGTGATCCAAAAATCCCACTGGATTGCCAAGAAAATCAAAAGACCCCAAGATCTTGTGGAGCTGCTTCCACATTTGGCGCGTGTAGTACTTGGTGACTCGTCGAGTGAGGTCGCCACTTGTTCCAAACGCGTGCTCGATCATCAAGGCATTGAGGCGAACTGGTGCATTATCCAGGTCGGGGATATGCATCGCCAAACTTGGAATCGCCCACGACGAGGACTTGTCTTCATCAATGGCACTGTTGCCGCTGTTGATGTTGTTGTTGCTACTGTCAAAGTCAAAAAGAGCGAGGCCGGACGACGACCCTGGCATGGACGCTGTCCGCTTGGCGTCGTCACCACTGAGGCGCCCGACAGTCTTGAACGATGCCGCCGCTTCACGCAGCCGAATGGTCGTGGTGGCTTGGAAAACATCACTGCGATACGTGATATCCATCTCGATGGGGTGGATATGCAGCAAGGCAAAGTACACTTTACGAACTTCCGCAGCCGAGGTCGCGGTGGTCGTCACCAAACTCGCCAGTGGATTCAAATCGTCGGCTTCCGTGTTTTCTTGAAACTCGGCGATCGCTTCGGTCATCATTTCAATCGGGATACTCTTCATGCGAATCTCGCCGCCGCGGTTTTGGGTTTGCTGTTTGCCCCACGAAGTCGTCATGGCATCCACAAATGCACGCGCCGAGATGAGCAATTCTTCGTCGACTTGCATGATCACAGGGTACATCCAAAAGGAGCAATGTTCAAAGTAGTCGGTCGTGCCTTGTTCGTTCGACCACGTGCAGCAAAAATGCATGGATGCGATCGTGGCTTGCCGATACTTGCAATCGGCACAACTGAACAAGTTGGCATTCGCGACCAAACCAGTGCTTCGCACGGATCCTTCATCGCCAAACTCGTCGGTCATATCTCCTTCCATCGCAAAGCTTTCTTCGTCGTGGTCGCTTCCACTCCGTTGCTTATCGACAGGCTCCACGTCTCCGTCCATTCGAGGACACAAGAGTTTGATGAAAGTGGCTTCGGTCGTTTGGTTATCCACTTGGATATCGTCCAGCGTGAATTTGAGCCGCATTTTGGCGTTCACGCGCGAGTAGTGGAGATTGATGCCGCCCAAGTAAATGTAGATCAACTCGGTTGGAATTTCATTCACGCAGGATACACCAAAGCCATCGACTCGCAGGTGGAAAGTCAGTCCGTTTGTGATCGCATCAAATGCATTCGTGGAAGTCTCACTTGCGGTGGGAGACTCGGAGGAAACCGATGCGAGACTTGACAAATCGTGCTTGGTTTCTCGCTCGTCGGCTTCTTCTTCGCCGCCTTCAAACAACTCGAGCACTTTCGTTGGGCCATCGGCTCGGATGCGGACATGGACATAGGTCTTTGCATTTTGAATCACGAGTCCTCCAATGTCTCGTTGGCTTCGCGTTCGTGATGACAAGTCATCCGCATCGTCACGACCATGGCCACGAGCGGCTCTACGGAGCTTCTTGATCCACAAGCTCGCTTCTTTAGCGGTCTTCGCTTTCAGGTCGTAAAACTTGGTGGTCGTGATGATCGAAAACTGATTCGATCGTGGTGCCGCTTTCGCACGATTCTTGGGTGTCGCTGAAGGCTTGTTGGATCGAGATGTGGACGGCGTTGCGAGAACGCTCTGTGGGGTCATTTCTTCACTGGACGAACCCATCGAGTCCGAATCCTCGGCCAATGTAATCGAGTCCACCGAGTACCACGCGATCTTGGAGTACTGAAATCGTGGCGCAGCCGTTTTGCCATCGGAACTGACAACGACTGGCTGCAATGCCTTGATTTGAACCAACTCCTTCGCAGTCGCGAGTGCCTCTGTTTCGCTCGAGACATGACGCTCGAGAACCAAATAATCCACGACATCATGGCCATTGACAAAGAAACCTTTGCGCGCAAGCCCAATGTTTTTTGGATCGCCGCTTGCTGCGAGTTGCTCAGCGAATTTTTCCGAGGCTTCGCACATCACGCTGGACGATGTCATCAGCACGGCGAGTTGGACAAGAGCACTTGCACGTTCTTCGTCCTCATCGTCATCGCTTTCACCTGCGTCTCCATTGGCTTGTTGTGCCGGACGCGACGACGTTCCAAAAAGCGTTCCAGAAATCGAAGACACAAACCCGTTGAGCGAGATGAAGCCACCTTTGCTGCCCACGGCATCGACTGGTTTCTCAAAAATGGCGACCCCGCCAGCACCAGGAACATCCGACCCGGGCCGCAAATCAATCACACCGAGAAGCTCTTGGTCTTCTTCGCCCGCAAAGTAAAACAGCATATGTTCATACAACCGGAAGTACTTCTTGTTCCACTTGAGCAAATTGTCTTTTCGTTGGAGGTAGCCTTTGTGGTCTGGCTTGATAAATAACTGGGACGGCAGCGATCGTTGCAGCTGGATGCGTCTATGTGAGGCCATCTCATCCAAGTTGTACTCGCGCGTCTCGACAGCGGCCTTGTCAGATGAGCCGTCTCCAGTGGACGATGTGACGCGCATGAACCGAACTTGGATCGCGCGCAAGCTTGAACTGGATTGGCTGGAGAACGTTGGCTCACTCACAGACGTTGACGACTGCTTCTCGTTGCCAGTCAGCATGTCCCACGAGTACGGGCAGGAAGACCGCGGCGGCAATTCATCATAATCGTTCTCCGAGCCCCAGTTGGACTGCTTGAACTGGATGCGAAACGACGTCATATTGTCGATCCGGTACGGTGGAAACCTTCTTGATTCTTCTCTGAAAATCAACGCGATCGACCCGCCAATCATCTCGATTTGGCACTGCAAGATGTAGATCTTGGATGGGTCGTTGCTGCTTCGCAGCTTCAAGTAGGTCGTGCCAAGCGAGTAAATACGGAAACTGCCGCTCCACATGTACCCATGAAGCAAAGTGACTTCAAGCAGTTTGTCTTTTGAGCTGCTCAGCCAATGGAAAGGCACAAGATCGTTTGGATTCAGTTGGTGCGTGTTTGGGACATGAACTTGACGATACTTGATCGTGTCATTTGTTCGGTTGATGAGAATGTACCGCGGCACGATGGTGGCGATAATGGTTTCCGAAAACCGTCCACTTCCGAAAGTGCTCCATAATGCGATCTCTTGGCTGCCTTTGCGCAGCTCCGTCTCTGCTTGGTCAGCAACATCGTTTTTGAGCGTGATCACTTGCGCGACGCCGGCATTCCCCATGGCATTGCGATTCAAGCGGACGACTTCGGACCACGGGGACGACTGCGTTCGAATGCGAAGAACATCCCAGTTACGGCCACCAGAGCTGTAGAGCAATACATCGCCCCACGCAACTGGGCGCTTTTGGGCAGGATTCACTTTCTGGGTGCTGGTCAACAACGATCGCGGCGTCATGTGGTGGGAACTCGCCGTGCTTGTTTCGTCGTACAGTCGGATCGTCGACATCGCCAACTTGTGGCACAGATGCAGGCCATGCCGTCTCCCTCGCTTTTCGATTCTTGAATCCATAGGAAGCCGAGCACCATACCACCGCTCTCCCTCCGGTCGTCCCGCACTGCGCAACGAGACAAATCGCGGGAGCAACATCTCGTAAAAGTCAAAGTCCTCTGGATCCAAGAGACCGCGGAACCCACATGCTGCACAGACCAAGTCAAAGAGTTCCGACAGGAGAAACGAGGACGCTGCATGGACCACGACCGATGCAAACCGATTTTGTGGTAGGTACACTTGAATCGGGTACGTTTTGCCACCGTGGGATGTCTTGGGCGGTGACCCATTCAGCGTTCGCCCCATCGTCGACTTTGTCGACATCGGATCCAACGAGATCATGTCTGCATTCGACCGCGTTGACTCTACGTCTGCAAGCGTATACGGCTGACGCGCTCGTCGTGATTGCGGCGGCAACGACGAAAGATCCACTGCACCTGATCCGTTCAACATACCAGCGGGCAAGTGGGAGAGATTTGACGGCGTTTGAAGGCGTTGCATGGATCGGACTGCACCAGACGCAGGAAGAAACCCTCCCGCTTGTTCTGCTGCGGCCAATGTTTCAGCAGCCTCTTCAGCAGCAAGCTCATCATCGTGGAAGGGAGACATCATGTCATCTCGATTGGCAGAGTCAGATTTTTGGCTCTCAGGCGTGTCAAGCAGCGTATCAAACTCGGATTGCAGTTGTTGCTTTGTGCCGACCGCAAACGAGATCCGTACGTCACCTCGATGGACATTGCTTGCTCGGTTCCCACCATTGGCTTCAGTTTGCTGCTTCTTGTCTTTCGATGACTTTCTTTTGAGCAACTTGTACCAGTTAAACCCAGCCGCGTATTCTCGATTGCTCAGAACGGTTTCCAGTTTGATCGCCGTCACACCCAAGCACGTGTCCATACCGTACCGAACGTTTCGAACCTCCAAGATGACGCGTGCCTTTTGCAGGTACAATGGATCCTCCGGTAGTCTGAGAAGGAGCGTGTTCTGTAGCTTCGTATCCCATGCTGGGTCGACACCACCGGAAGGAGACGGCTTCGTTGTCCCGGAACAAAAAACTATCATCTCCGGTTTATCAAGAAAGCGATCTTGGACGTTCTTGACAATGTAGAGTGAGGCACGGACATATGGACTCTGCGCGCCAAAGTACTGGGAATTGTACAAGTTCTTGGCTTCTTGGACAACCACGATAACCGCTACAGGATTTGACGCCGCTTTCAATTTTTGCAACCGCGTGAGTGTCAGATCTCGACTGAGGTCGTCACTGAACGACATCGTACGCGTGGAAAACTCGGTGCTCTGGTCACACTCTGGGGACCTTCGCCTGTGAACATACCGCAAAACAGACTGCAGCCGCCGCGACGATGTGCTTGTCGAATTGCAGTATTCCAAATCCAGCCCAGAGTGGTTGACGATCCACACAGAGCAAAAAACGATCACATCCCGACCGGAGAGTTTGACTTGCAACTGTAAGTTGGGGACGTCATCTTGCTGACCGGCGACACCGCGGTTGAACACACGCCCAAACAAGTCAACGGGCTCGATGAGCTCCTTATACGGCAGTGAGTACGATGGGTTTTTCGGGTTCACGATCAACTTCGGCGCACTCCAGTTGTAGTTTTCAAGTCGAAATGACACAAAGAGAGGAGTCGATGGATCCATCTGGAACAACGGCAGCACAGACCCGATCGCCAACACGCCCTCACCGATGAGCTGCAGAGATTGATTCAATAGACGATACGCAACTGGCGCGGCAAGTCGATTGTGGAGAGTCACAAAAGGAGAAATCGACAAGTGATACAAACTCGAGTTGGTGGCTTCGTACAAGCCACGCCGTTGGTTTGCTGTTCGAGCTTCTTCCAGTTCGTGGTTCACTTCACTGAGCGGGTGTGGCATCCGTCTCTTGTGGCTCCTGCTGCTGGTGAACACGTTCATAAAATCTTCTTCCACTTTCGCGTTCGCTTCTTCTCCTTCTCCTTCGGCTGCTTCATCTTCGTCTACCACCGATGGCCGACCGTGCGTCGTTGAGTCGAAAGGTTTCACATCATCCATACCGGCGAAAGTCGCGCGCATCAAAAAGAACGCTTCAACGTCATAGGTACATTTCCACGTTGGCAAGTCCTGCACAACGTAGCCCGACAGCGGGGACACACTGAGCTGTTCCAAGTTCTGCCCCGCCTTTTGGAAATCGTCGAGCGACACAAAGGCCTCAAAGTTGCACACACACTGACCCGACCGCACAAAGCGCTTGGCATTCTTGGCCTTCGATGCTTGGACCTCATCGCCAAGCTCTTCCAAACTCGTAGCCAGAGGTGCATACTGAACGTACGGAGATGGACGAATACTGATCTTACTTTGCGGGTGGATGAGCTGGATCGGCACATGGCAAACTTGCTCACGATCGACGACCCATTCTCGGATTGTGCCTCCTTCTCGCGGAGAAAAAGCCCACACCATCAGTGGGATCGACGTCCGATTCTGCACCACGACTTGAGAGTGGAGACTGATCAGCTTGCTGCCATCCGGCTCAATCGTGATCTCCGCGACCAAGATCGGAGGTGAGCAATCGTCTTCATTCAGCGTCGCCTCGTCAGACGCCGCAATTCCAGCTGCATTCGTGGACTCGCGTAATGGCACCGAAATATGCCCCACGACATCGACGACAACAGGATTTGCACTCACCCACTTGTTGTCATTGAGCCACACAGAGAGCGTATGGTTCACTGTGAGCGCGTGGCGGTCTGTGGGCTGCAAGAATCGGTCCGACGACGCGCTGTCAAAGCTTCGCATGTCGCCTTGCTCTCGACAATCGACGGCAACTTTGACTTCATCGGGCACAACTTGCTGGATCACATTGCCACGGCCGCGACGAAAGCTAAACTTGATATCGGTGCCGGTTTTGTTGACAATCCAAAATGGCGCGGTGGACTTGGAACTGGAAGTCACAAAATCGGCTTGCTTCAGCGTATCCGCTGATAAAAGCGGAGCCATCGCAGGCGTCAAATTGAAATTCACCGTGTTTGGCAAGTTTGCAAAGACTTCAACACGGCTGTTCTCGTCCAAGTTCCGATGCACTCGAACTTGCATCACGAATGGCTCCACAAGAGGCTCCCACCGGTAAATACTGTTGTTAAAATAGTTGAGTGCCAAGATCGCGCCCACGACCACCGAGTACTCTTCATCTTGGATATACTCGCACACGATCTCACTGATCTGAAAGTCAGCCACGGGGATTCCCAGACTGTTGTTCACCAGCACAAACCGAATTTCACCAACATCGCCAAGCAACTTGTCGATCGCGTACGTCGGCGCAAAGGATGGCACAGAGACCAAGCTGGACTTGCTCATTGTACTCTGTCGAGAATCTTCCGTCATCCAGCTTGTCGTGGAGTGTCGCTTCGAACTCATATCGTCTCCTCCTGCTTCTTTGTCACGGTCTTGCCGCTCGGACGGAACAGCAGCGCTCGACGACGCTGCTGGTAACGATTTGATGTAATTGTCGACAATGTTCATAAACAACAACCCATCTTGCACTGAAAACCGGGCCTCCACTGGCGCCAACACAAACGAATTGCGTCGACTCAGCTTGGTCGTTCCTTGAATCAAGTGGTCAAACACGAGCACAAAGGGGTTTGCCAACGGGAACGAAACATCAATCTACGATCACAATGGTCATGAGTATTCAGTAGACAGCAACAACAAATAGAAAAGATAATACAATACATACCTGCAATCCGGGCAGCTGTGAGAAAAACACGCCTCGTTGGTCCAGCAAGACGTGGCACTTTTTCAAATCAATCGAGTCCGCACTCTTCTGGGTCACCGCGTACGCGACTTCAATCGTCGACAAAAGCACCAGCGCATGGGCATCTTGCTTTGTAAAGTCTTCCAAGAGCGAAAACGTGCAACCTTTCGAATCAAATGTGAGATCCATCTTGGTCCAGTCCGGAAACGGTTGAACCATGAACCCAATACCAAAATCCAGAAAGTTTCCGACGCGAAGAATCGGTTCCACGAAAAACGAGACCACATCGCTGATGACCGGATACACCAAGAGGCAGCTCGTGTTGTTAAGTTGGACGGTGTATCGGCTTTCCGTCCAATTTTGCCACTGGTTGTACACCACTTGCACTCCTTCGCCACCAACGGGTCGCAAAATGTCCACCGCAGTTTCATTTCGAGTGGGACAAATGTCAACGACCGAGAAGGACGACGACGACGCATTCACTTCCAACGAATCGTCCGTGCGCAGCGTAAAAGTCAGCTCAAGTTGCTCCAGTAACACGTCAGCGATCGCGTTGTCTTCAATCGAGATCCGCAACGCCGCATCGGTGACGCGAACAGGAATCGTCAGCCACACGGAATTGCACAAGAAATCATCAAAGTGGTGGCCACCGCAGGCTGCACAAAGCGGGTACGTATTCTCATCGATCACAGACGATTCTTCTTTGAAGTTTTCAAAGATCACACCAAGAAGAGTCGCGTATTGCTCAGGACTCGTGCCGACACTGAGTTCATTCACCGCGAGACCAAGATTGAAGAAGGAGCTCGTTGCGTTTGACGGCAGCGTTTCTGGCAACGAGTCCATCCGGCCAGTGAGGAGCGCGTGGTGGAACAACGGAGACGTCGAGTTTGACGTTGATCCGCTCATGTCAAGGAGCTCAAACTCGAACAGCGCCATCTCAGAAGTCGCCATGTCGCTCACGGCATTCGAAGACCGCTCTTCCATGGTGCGTGCATCATGAAACTCGGCGTCATCCGCGCCAAAGATCGGCGCAATCAAATGCTGCGACATTTGCATCACGTCACTTTTGATACGCTCCATCATTTTCCCAGTCGCGATAAAGGACCGGTTTTCCTGGACAACAGGCGACGCCGCGACCAAGAAAAGGCTATCGCGACCTGTACCACCTCCAGTCGTTTCAAAGTCGGCTTTTGCGACTTCGATAGCCTCGTCGACTTCCTTCAGATACTGGTTCAACTGATCAAGCTGTTGCTCAAGCGAGATGATCTTGGAATGGATGATCTTGACGGCTTCTTCTGCGGCGGGTAAAGCTTCAAACCCTTCATGGAGATAATTCTGTGCTTGCTGCGTGGCGTTTTTCAAGTCGACAAACAACTGGCTAAGGTTATTCAGCATGCGAGACCGCTGATTTTTCACAAGCCGTCGAAGGTTGCGAAGCTCAAGCCGTCGCGACTGAAGAGTCTTGGCATTGTACGCCTCACTCACATTCATGGTAGATCCGCGCTGGTCAAACTCCAACATGCCGGTTTGCAAAAACTCGGACTCCTCTGGATCGACCGTGGCGCTCCAAAGCCGAGCGTTTGTCGACCGCAGCACGATGCTGTCCGACGAAAACGAGTTTCGCGGAAGGCTGAACACAAGATCATTCGCGACAAGCTCGTACTCGACTGTATGTGGTAACCCAGACGAGCCGATGGCACGGTCTCCACTTGCGTCGACCATTTCACGATACATTCGAACAATTTCCTCCAACGAGATCGGCAGTTCCTCCAGATTGACGCCAAACCTGGCAACCGCCTGACTCGCTTCGTCACTCGTCAGACATGGCATTCGTAAATCCGCAGCAAGCACATGGTCGGCGATAAAATGATGGATTTGCTTATATACTCGATGCAAGTACACAGCATTCACCGAGTCGAGTCGTATTCGGACAACCATGCGGCCATCTGATCCTGCCGCCACCGTGAAATCGACCGAGTTGCGCACAGTTGCATCCACGATGCCGTCCGCTCCAGTGACTTGGATGGACGAAATAAAATACCGGTTGGGCATGCCTTGCATTCCTTTTGGAACCTCACGTGGGAACGTCAAGTCGGTCACTTGCAAATTCTTCACGGTTCCTCTCACTTTCCACTCGTCTTCGTTCGCGACCGATACAGCCAGCCCACTGCATTCAACTCCCACCAACTCGACCGGGTCCGAACTGAACCTTGGACTCGGGTCTTTGTGAAGCACGACGACACGAACGGATCGGCCCACGGAAACCTGAAGGTGGGATGGCGTCGAGGACGTCTTGTTTCGCACTTGAGCAAAGTAATTCGTCTTGATAAACGTGAGGTTTTCCTTGAATTGCACGAAATCGTACCCAAAACATGTCGCCACCACAAAGCCCAGCTCGAACGCATTGGAGCACATCGTGATCCATCGCAATAGAAGAGCGAGGCTGTCGAGAAATAAAACGGCTTCAAGTTGATACAGAGCGAGTCTCATGTCGATCGACCCCGTGCCATCATTTGCACTACCACGACTCACACTATCAAACACCAGCGCAGGAGCGGTCACGCGCGTGCCGCCGGTCACATGAAGCAACACACGCGAGTCGTCTCGCAGAGACACGGACGCCACTTGAATCTTCATTTGCTGGGCGTTAGTACATACCGCGCTTGTCAAATGCACCTTGTCGGCAACAAAAGAGAAATTTTGGTTCGTGGACTCGCAGCGTATCGTGCACGAAAGTCGAGGCATCGACAAGATGATCTTGCTGCGGCACAACGACTGAAGTTCACTCAACGACGACGGTCGCACGAGTTGTGGGCTATTTGTATTGGAGTGCGCTGGTAAAAAAAAGGACCACTTGCCCAACACCCACGAGAGCGCTTCCAGTTCATCAAGGCGAAGATCAATCTCAACTTGCGGAAGTCGAATTTCATAGTTGTACATCGCCTCCTCTTGATCCGTGAGCTCGTTTTCTTCCTCATGGAGACAAACATAACTTGCATTCGACCACGTAGCGCGAGTGCGGCTTGTCTTGACGGTTGACACAACATCCAACGAAGCTATTTCGTGGCGCTGGCGCTGAATGCTCGATGGAGGGACACACTCTGTTGTTCTCAGCATCAAGTCGGCCGTTCGCCCAGAGTAGAATTGGACGTCAAGTAGCTGGAATGTGGTCATCACGTGGGATGTGTTGGTCTCTTCGGTCGTTGCATTGATTCCATTCAGCGATACGCCAAAGCACAACTTGTCATGCACCGCGAATAAAATCGAGATGGGACGGGCATGAAAAGTCACCCACGATATCGGCGCGATCCGATGGTCGTCCACAAATACGGCCTTGCTAGGGTGCGCACGATTCCATTGATCCCACCAATGGTACACTGGCGAGAAGAGCGTCATCATTTGCACGAGTGTTTCATCCTTGACGACCACTTCGACTTCGTGGTGGACCCGCACTGTCATCACGGGCTGATGGCCAACAAGACGACTTTGATAGGCCGGAATCAGACACGAAAATTCGGCGAAGACTTCGTTTGACGCATCTCCACCACCATCGCCATCACCGTGCTTGAAGATATGGTAGCTTTCCGATGTACTGGAGGACGTCTCGACAAAGCGCCAGGCACCGACTCGAATCTGGATTTCATCTTCCACACACGATTGCTTCATGGATCCATTCAAGAAACGAATAGACCATATCCAGACGCGAGCATCGTCGACGTCTCTAGCGAGAACGATGACCTTGATACCTTCTTTCATGACGGCTCGAATCGTCAGACTCGGCGGTGTGATGGCATCCTCAAACTCGTCGTCGTCGTCGTCATCATCGTCACCGCCTCCGCCCCCAGCTGTCGTACTCTCCGTGGCGATGCCATCCAAGCAGTCCGATAACAACCACTGCCTAGCATAGGATAGCACCATGACGAAACCGTCGGGTCGAGAGGCCTGTTTCTGGGTGAATTCGGTCAACCGCTCAAATTCCTCGTACGGAGCCTTCACTTCCATCAGGATTGCGTGGAACACGTCAATATGCTCGGCGCCGAAATGGATCGTTGGCTGCGCCAGGGCAGTTTGCAAATTTTCTGCGGGGATGGCCACTGTACTTCCATCACAGTAATTGCAGCTCAGTCGATCTGATTTGGTGGCATGGCACCCAACATTGAGCTCCAACTCGACATCTGGAAACGATGCGTTTGAGCTATGGTAGCACAGCGTTGCCTATGCCATATCCACAAAGTCGTCCACATACTAAAATCAACAAAAAAAAAACAGAATATCTTTTTTGTCGTGTTTGTATCTTCAAGGTTGCTCACCTTGGCGGTTGTGTACCAGTCGTGGAGAATGTACTGGCGCAATCGCCGCGGCGCGTTTTCGTCTCCTTTTCGTGGAGACTCCGATGGGTCTTCATATTCCACATACGCGCACACCCCTTCCGTCGTCAGCAGCTACAAACAAGAACCGTGTCAGCACATTTCGTCTTCGCCTGTCGATGTGCCTCAAAAATTTCAGTGACCACTCACTTTGCGGGATTCCATGATCGAATTCGACTGTGGTGTGAACTCCATCTCCCAGTTGGCATTTGTATTGATGAGCCCCATAGACGCGATTTCCAAGGATGCGCTACCAGGACGCTGCAATAAGAAGAGGGTTAGTTTTTGTCATACTGAGGAGAGTGACTCTCCCATATCAAAACAAAGCGCAAACCTTTGCAGTTGAGTCCGCCATGCAATCGTATCGCACGTGGACATCGGTGAGTTCGACTTGGACATTCGCGATAATATGCGATACCAGCCGCGATAAGTATGTGCGATCTGTTGGCCCTGTTCCGCCATCACCACACAACGGGGGTGAGCAGACCGCACCCATCAAAATGACGTACAAAGTTGAATCGCCTCACGTACCATCGATCGTATCGCTTTCGCCTGCATCGCCGCTTGACTCTCCGCTGCCGTCAATCGAGGATGCGAGTCCATCCAGTGTGGTTGAAGCTGTCTTGGCCGTCTGATGGAGGAAGATGCGGATATGGCTCGCGCGGATGACCACAGGTTGGGTCCACAGCGCGCGCCACGGGATTTTGACGCTCAGCTCGCCGATCGCGCCTTCACCGTATGAAAGTCGAAGTTGAAGGTCTTTGAAAGCCAAGTCGCCTTGCCACAGCGAAAGCCGCAGCATGCTCGAGTCGAAGGACACAAACTTGCCCAACAACCGCTGGAGAAGCAGCGCCACTGCATGCTGCAACATGGTTTATGGCCACACAACCGCTCTCAAATAGGATTCAATGAGCGACACGTATTGGAGTCTCTCTTTTCGCCGCTTAATCGATATGTATCGGCACAGTCGCGACACGCCACCACCTCTTCGTTTCTTCTCTCTTGACAAATTTTCCCTTTGCTCAAGGCAAAATAACGTTGACTATGGAGACTGCAACCGGTGACTTACCGGTAATATCAGACTCACCATCTGTCACATGCACTATACAGTGTATAGTCTCCCCATTCCGGATGCGGAGACAGTTTATGGTTACGCTGGGCTACGGGTTACCTTATCATGTCAAATGTTACGAACGGGATACGTTATTTGGATATTTGCTTTTGGAGCTTTTTGCTTTGTCCTCTCTCACTCATTCATTTTCCTTGTGTGAGTCGACGCGACCGTCTTGACCATGCCGAACCCACGGTTCCCAAAAGTCGATTTGCTCGAGTTACGCGACGACTTTATCAAGTTTGAGCTCTCGGAGACGGATGTCAGTGTCGCAAATGCCATCCGCCGCGTCATGATTGCAGAGGTGCCGACGCTGGCGATCGATCTCGTGAGCATTGAGATCAACACCTCGGTCATGACCGACGAGTTCCTCGCGCATCGGCTCGGGATGATCCCGCTTCTCTTTGACGGCGGGCTGGAGAACTTTCGCCAGCGGTTTGTGTACTCGATCGACTGTGATTGCGACGAGCACTGCCCAAACTGTTCCGTGGAATTCAATCTGGACGTTGTCTCTGAAAACGGCGTGCTCGTCATGACCTCGGAATCGCTGCGGTCCTCGGATCCGTACATTCGCCCAGTGCATTTCTCGTCCGAGGAAGAGTACAACAACACACAAGATACAGGTGTGATCATCGCCAAGCTTGGACCTGGACAGCGCATTA
The DNA here is from genome assembly GCA_023336165.1 of Pythium monospermum. Lineage (NCBI taxonomy): Eukaryota > Oomycota > Peronosporomycetes > Pythiales > Pythiaceae > Pythium > Pythium monospermum. Next base: position 29,887 of record JAADWJ010000144.1, read on the forward strand.
AGCTCTCGGCCATTGCCAAACTCGTATGTATAGATACATCATGCTATGCTGCAGTTCGTGAGATAGATGATGGAAGGAGTGTGGCTGAACTGGAGAAATTGCATACAGGGAATCGGAAAAGAACACGCCAAGTGGTCACCAGTCGCTGTTGCGACGTACATGTACGAGCCCATTATCACGATCAACCAAGCCGTGATGAACATGCTGGCGCCGGAACAAAAGGCCGAACTGTATAAGAGCTGCCCGACCGAAGTGTACGAGACCGACGAAAACTATGACCAGGTGAGCCATACGAAAATGAATACTGGCACAAAAAGGAACGGTGCCATTCTCATGGCAAATGTTGCGCGGGTGGAGTAGTTGACCGTAGGAGACCCGATGCGGTGCATGTACTGCGACGAGTGCGTCAAAGTCGCCAATATGTTCAAGGACAATCCAGAAGATGACGCCGCCGTGACCGTGCAAATGAAAGAGGATAAATTTATTTTCTCCGTCGAGGTGAGAAGGAACCAAAATGCCGTACTGACCCATGGGATACTGTATTTTAATATACGTTTTTTGTTGTGTATTTCATTTCATTAGACGACGGGTCAGTTGCGTCCAGAAGAAGTCGTCATTTGCGCATTGGATATTATCCGAGAAAAATTGTCGTCTCTGAAGCACCAGTGCTTGGAGCTGAGCCATGACGACCAAGGCGCAGGCGCATCCGTTCCGATCACGCCATTTGGCTAAAAAAGACCGTACACTCTACAGTGGTTATGGGCAATGGAGACAATTGCGTTTCCCTGCTGCAGTCAACCACGTCCCCCCAATGCAGAAATCTATCTCATGGGAAATCGCTCATTTCTAGATTAGTACTGATATATGAAACAACATATTTTTTTCCTCTTCACGTCTTTCTTCATTTGCATATCCGTTGCTTTCGCTTACTGCACCATCGAGTATTCTGGGAGGATCTCGGCGCTCCCATCGAGCGTGTGGGAGTTGGCGAGAAGGAAAGCCGACTGACCAAGGTTGCTACGAACAGAGCTAAAGAGTGGAGTAAAATGTATCAGTCCATATTTCCCTTATACCCCAAAACAAAACAAAAAACTTACTCGGTTTTGGCAGCTCGGGTGGAAAAGGATGCTTTATCACTTTCTTGGATGGTTCCGAGTGACGAAGACCGATATACAAGCAGCAAGTTGCCCAATACATCGGTCCCATGAAGCTTCGTGACGGGGACGCCTTGTGTGGATGCCAAGTGGGCGATATTCTCATGCAGCATTGAGACGCCTCGCTCAAAGCCCAGACTGCCATCGGGATACAGCGTGTGGCACCCTGCGCCTTCGCTTGTGTTTCCGATGGTCGAAAAGGAGCCATTTAACACCATAGGGTGTGGGAATGCGAGCCGCAAGTGCTTGGTCAGCAGCAACAGCAAGTGGATAACTTTGCCAAGTCCAGCAGCGACAATTTCAGGCGGCATGATTTCAAACCGGCCGGAAATGGGTAATGGAAGCATTGCGATGGTTCGGTAATACGACTTGCCCGAGCGACTTGGCTTGGCAGTCACAGCGTCACCAGTGGTTGTGGTGGTCGTTGAAGTGGCGGCGTCCTCAGGCACCAGACCAAAGAGCGCAAACAGTTCGCGGATCTTGTCGCCTCGCACTCGCGCAGCATTCTACAAACAGCGCAAAAGAGCGACCGCGAAACGATTATCTATGGGCATTTTGTATTTATACAGAGTGAGAAAATCATACCTCATGAGCCCACGATAGCTGGAGATCAAAGCACTGGAGCATCGGGTTGTACAGTGTTTTACTGTTTTGTGCGTCGTCCCGCAACCTTTGCTGGCCGTGTTCCAGACGTTCCGACTGTTGTTCAAACTCGTTGGTGGACTCGACGATGGCAAGTCGTTCTATATAATCATTTCCCATCGTTATGTGTGCTGTCTGTTCTATAATATTTCGGCGGTTGGACGTACCACGACAAAGCTTCTCACGGGTCTTGATCACTTTCTCTGCAAGTGATTCCACGCGTTTCATACAGAGATCCAGTCTACGCTCAGCATCCACAAGAGGGCCCTTGGACTTCAATCAATCACAATCACCATTGTTAAAAAGGTGAACAAAAAAAAACAACAAAAAAGTCGAGTGTCGAACGAACGTTCAAGGCAAACTCGGTTTTCTTCCGCAATACAGCGACATCGGCCTGGAGCGCTGCCATCATTGTGCGGCGTTGCTGTAGCGAGTCGGATGTGCAACGCGCACAGTAGAAAACACTGCGCTTGCGGCGACAGAGCGCGCAGTCTTCGCGAGACACTGGCGTCGGCATTGTTGCTGTGTTTTTTTTTTGAATTTTGTTCTTCAAGTAACAGATGATCACGATGTACCGTTGCACCTGTCAATCAGGGTGAGAACCTGTCAAAACAAATGGGAAGTCGACATGTTGCACGAATGTACGTGTGACTTTTGGGCGGATTTGTGGGCGCCAATCTGAAAGAAACTGAATGCATCACATCCGCCGAGCAACTCGAGCCATGTGCGCTGCACTCTGTACTTCTACGTGGTAAAGGGCAGCATTATATTCCTACAAGGTCCACGAAACGGGTTTTTAAGTGGTTGCTACGCAAATCCTCGTTGCAATAGCGCGCACTATTCGAAGCCATGGAAGACGCCACCGTAAGTCATGGTCCTCGGCACGGATATTTCCACAACTACCTTGCGCGTATGGCGCCCACACCACTGCCTCCGCCGCCGCTATCGCTGCCAAAGTCATCCTCCAAGCCAAAGTTCCTCGTCTCGCGCGGCATCAGCGACCGTAAGCAAGCCAATGCAAGCAACAACAAGGTCAAATCAAAGACCACCGCGATCCCACGCAAGTCTCTTGTAGACGCGTTCAAGCAGCACGGCATGAAATTGTGTGACGGTTCCAAGCTCAATGCCGTCTCTAAGGGTGTGACGTCCATCGGTGTGATCCCGCCGACACTTGGCGTCCACATCGCGGCGTTATATCTGAGCCAGAATGATCTGCGTGGGCTGGACGGCATTGAACAGTTCACCAGCGTGCGTTTGCTCTCAGTGGCATCGAACTTACTCATACGGTTTGCAGATATTGAGCGACTTCACCAACTTCCACAACTGCGCCATTTAAATGTGATGGGGAATCCGATCTGTGAGCATCCCAATTATCGCTTCCGCGTCGTTGACGCGCTTCGGCAGCTTCACGTATTGGATACCATCGAGATCTCCAAAGAGGAGCGAGAAGTCGCGCCGCGTATCGCCTCCCAAGACCGCGCATTGCGCGAAATGGTCATGAAGAACCACTTTGAGATCCAGAAACTCCAGCGCCTCGCCGTGTGGATCCTCGTGCTTTCAGAGCTCCGGTCAGTGGTGATGCGTGACGCTGTGACAGGACGATTCGATCAGCTGCCAAGTCTACAAAGTGATGGTATGCTCAACGTCGATCGTTTCTTGCATCTGTGGCGATACGAAGACGTACTTTCTGTGAGAGATCGTGATGTGGTTGAAGTCCAGGTGATGGCGATCGTCGCGCGTACAAAATCCACGTTGGCCATGGAAACACCACATGTCAAGGCCAAGCAAATGCTGCTCAAGTTGACAAATAGCTCATCAACACCAGCGCGCCGTGGACCAAACGTGAATGGCTTGCCGGCCGAGATGTGTCGAGAGTTTGCTCTGTGGGAAGAAGCGTTTGCACATGTGCTTCAGCTCCAACAGCAAACGATGGCAAACCAGCGAAGTGAGTGCGATCGCCGTCTCCAAGAGATGATGCAGTCGCTTCGCCAGTTGGTTGTGGTGAATCCGTATCAACGTCGAGGCCAAGTGCACCAACGTCACTCTATGAATGCCAGAGTAGTTGCGTCTCCATCATCACCACGACGACACGAACTGGCGCGAGAAGAGAATGGATCCCACAGAGGCGATGACCAGTCCAGGAACAAGCGAAATAAGACAGAAGACGGCAGTGATGAGGTTGCTATCATAGAACAACCACGCCATCGCCAAGAAGCAGTTGCAGCGAGGCCAGCGAATACAAATCAAGGCAGACCCACGTTACGCCGCGTGCTTCGTTCTGGTGAGTTTGGCAACAAGACGCTTCATGAAGCAGTCGAGCGCTTCAAGTTACGCGACCAACCTATCTCCACCAAGCAGCCGCAGCCACACTCTGTGGCTCATTCCAGGACAATAGTGGCTAACCACGCAGCGCAGCAAGCACGTGATGCCGAGGAAACTGTGGAGCTGCCCCAGAAACCCCAATTTGCGCTGATGGCGTCCAGTATGATGAGAGTCAAACCTCGGCGTGGGTTTCGACCAAACCACGACGACATCAGCGACGTTGGATCATCCGAACTGTGCGGAAGCGAGACAGTGTATAGTTCGGATTCCCTCTACGCGCCTTCGGTCAGTGGGTTTTCCAGTGTCTTTGACGCACCCCAACGAAACACCATCGTGGCTGCATCCAGTGCTCAGCACACGCGCCTGCGTGATGAAGTCGGCCAGCACCGCATCGCCCGACCGCATGAGCTCACAACTGTGTACGAGAATGAGCGATCGTCAAACACGCAGCAGCCGCAAGAGCACTATGATGGCGATCAAGATGGAGACGAAGCAGAGCACCGTAAATACGGACGCTCACAGATTAACGAGACAGCCACCACCACGAGTCGTCCATCGCAAGCCTCTGTCCATCAGCGTGAACGGTGGCAAGAGCTGGAAGATCGAGAGGCAAAGTATCTCCACGTGTTGATGGAATCAGAACAACGCGAACTGGATCTACGCCAGCAAATCGGGATGATGGCCAAGCAAATCACAAAATTCCAGCAATCACAAGCTCAAAATGACCACGAACGCCAGAAAATCAAGCTTGAGATCCAGGAGCGGGTCGTGGTAGTTGCTCGGCCGTCTATCTTGCGACGGTTCTTTATTAAATGGATCCAGTTCCACTCGTGGGCTTGGCGAGTCGACCAATTTCGACGCAAACGCCAGTTTATTGTACAACACGATACCTTTTGGTGTTGGCGCCGCCAAGTGTGGACGCAACAGCAGTTGCGACGCCAACGCACGCGCCACCGGCTGCGGTTACTGCGCGCCCACGTGACCGAGTGGGCAAACTTGACCCGCATCGCTGTGATCGCCGTCCACACGCAAGCGCTTCGGCAGTCGCATCTTCTCAAGCGTGTGCTTCAGGAATGGCGCCAGCAAGCCCATGTCCAGAAGCTTACACGCAAGATGCAAGTTGCAAAGACCCACCATGGCCAAGCGGATATGGTTTCCACGATCTTCCAAAAGTGGAAACAGTTGGCCAGACGAACCACACAACTCCAACATCTCCATCAGTTCTATCTGCGAAGTGGCAATGCGAATAACAAGAGAACGGCATTCAACAACTGGAAGATCTACGTGCTTTCGGTCGCGAGACCACAGCGAGAACGAGCCAATGCACTGGTGATGAAGCAAAGATCGCATCACAAGCAGCGCCATCTTGCAGCGTGGAAGATGGTCGCACAATCGGAACAGTTCCATCGCCGTCAGCTTCGACTGCACATGTGGCAAGCATGGAAAGGCAACATCGAACACAAACGCCTCTCCCGCCAGTCATTAGCTGCTGCGTGCCATGGAATATTGGAGCGGCACTTTACCGAGTGGCGCCGTGTGGCGTCACAGCGGATCACACGACGTCGTGCATTGATCTTGGCGACACGGCAGCGGCATCATAGGCGACTACGCAAGTTGTGGATGCACTGGAAGATTTTTTCCATCGCCCACCGACGATACAGGCAAGGCCAGTCAAAGGCGTACAAGCACTACTTCATGAAGCTCGTGCGGCGAGTATGGGCGACATGGAAACGTGAAACGCGTGAGCATGTGGTTTCTATCAAGCAAAAAAAGTGCAGTGAGTTGCGGTTGTATTTCCACGCATTTCGGAACGGTGTTGGTCAGGTTGTCGCTGCGAAGAAGCGTGTGGTGTTTGTGCGCCACGCGATGCGTCGCCGCCTTCTTGCACTCAGGAGGAAAGTGTTTGCAGCGTGGGCTGCTCGTCGTTCGCAACGTCAGCGGTGTTCTGTTATCCATCGTCTCCTGCAAGAGCAGCGATCAAGGGCGCTCCGTACCTTTGTGTGGTCGCGATGGAAGCACCAGCGGCTGCTCAAACTGCAGAGCACATTGATCCATACTCACCACCACGTCCAGTCGGTGGGTGAAGAGAAGCAAGGCATGGAAGACGAACTCGTGAGCCTGCGTGATCGTACGATCTCATTGAGCGAAACGATTGACCAGTTGAACAAACAGATCGAAATCCAAGCGGTGGATCTCCAGGCGAATCAAAAAGAGCTTGAACATCGTGAGAACGTGATGATCGCGCTTGAGAATGAGATCGTGGCTTTGAAAACTACAGCAACGCAAGTGGAAGTAGAGCAAGAAACGAGTCGTCGACGCCGTGACTCGATCATGAAGAGCCAAGAAGGTACCATCGCCGAGCTGATAATAGAGAAGACCGAGTGTAAAGCCACGATCAAGGAGCTTGAAAGAGCGCTCGAAGCGTCGAATATCTTGCTGGCGACATCCAACGAACAGCGACTGTCGATGGAGGTGCGGCTCAAAGAGCTCACCGCAGCAGCTGATGGTTCCGCATCTGAGTGGGAGGACCGAGAGCGTTCGCTCCAGGCCACGATGCATGATCTGAGCCAACGACTCGAAGCCGAGCAACGCGAGCGTGAAGAGACCGTGCGTCGCCTGCAAGAATATGAAGCGAGGATTGCGAGTACGTGTGCTGAGATCAGTGACCACGAGGCCGCCCACGAACAGGAATCTGTTCGTTTACGTGTTGAAAACACGCGCGTGGAAAGCCTGTGGAAAGCCGAAGCCGTGCGAAACGCCGAGTTGCAGCGACTGGTGAGTGAGAAAAATGACCAGATCATTGCGTTGTCGGCAAGGCGAGCAAAGGACACTTACGTGGACAACCAATCCTTGGCTCCACCCGAGACAAGTCCTGCGAAAAACCGGTGTGACCTGAGCGACCACGATATCAATGAGAAGGATCAAGAAGAACGGGATAACGGTGACGAGTACTCACACCAGTCTCGTACGGCCACAGTCGCCACACAAGTGCCGACGAACCCGCCAACTCCAGTTCTCTCGGAACGCATCGCAAGGTTTACAAGCCACACAGCTGTGCAGCCAGAGGGCCAGTTAGTCAAACTTGTGCATGTGGGTTGTGACGGAGGCGACGCTGCTGCTGCAGAAGACATCGTGATGAGTGCCAGTGACGTTGATGGTGCTGTCACTACGCCCGAACTGGGCGAAGAAGAACGCCAAATTGACGCACAGACGAGCCGCATCCACGCGGATCTTCAGCTTTTGCAAGAGCGGATCACCAAGCGACTGCAGCAAACGCCTTGTGTACCAACAGTGGATGAGGTCGCCTCCTACAATCCCAAAAAGCGAGACGGACCAGTTGCCGTGGACTTGTGGGACGGATCCGTTTCAAGTTTGTCCGAGTCAGAAGAGGATGGCGTGTATCGTAGGGACCACGTGCATCAACTCAATTCTGGCCACGATCGTCGCAAGCCATCGACCGCTGCTGCTGTTGCTACTTCACAAGTACCACGGCCAGTTCGAAGCCCAGGTGCTTCTGCTTCTGCTCCATTGATGAAAAAAATTGGACGCCGCGTAGTGGAAAGAAACAAGTACGACGATGGAGAAAACGTCGCGCGCATCGCGAACCGACGACCGACAAGCACATCAATTTCGAGGCCACCACCGCCATCCGCATTGGCAGCGAGCTACAGTGCGGTGAAGCCAACTCGGCCGCTTCGTACTCAGCCGTATCCGTATTCACGCGATCATCCGCGAGTCCATCGGCCCAGTGTGATGGAAGCAGCTCCATCCTCAATCAAGAAGCGGTCAAGCGTTCGCTCAAGTATCGTGGCCAAAACGACCGTGTGAGTGAGGGAAAACAAACATCATCCAAAAATAGCAAAACGGCGCAGACACAATAAATACTGTACAGTATACCTTTCCACGCTGACAGCCGCATGAACAACGAAAGTGTCGGCGCGGATAGTTGATCTTTGACTTGGGTCTGTGGGCGATGAGTGAGACGCCGCCACTCACGCCTCGAGGAGAGCTCACCCAGTTGGTCGTCGTGGTGGGCGATGGTGTGACGAATCCGAACAAGACATCGCCTCGCGCTCGCGACGACATGTCACCTGCTCGGTCACCAGCTCGATCAATGGCACCTATGATTGAAAAGGGCGATGGACCTAATGTCAGCCCACCAAAGAAGAAGAACAACAAACAGACGGCGTCCCCTGCCAAGCCGTCCGACAAGCAGCAGACATCTCCTGCCAAGCCCGCGGACAAGCACACATCGGGGATCGGTACGTTGGGCAGCTACTGGTTAGAAAAGCCCTGACCCGTCGTTGCCGCTGACCATGCTCGTTTTTTCGTGGGCAATAGACGTGAGCTCTTCGTCGCTTGCCGCCATCAGCGCTCGGTTGATGCCGTACGTGACGCCTGCTGAACTGGAAATCGCACGTATCAATCGCGAGATCGCGGCGTCGAATAGACTCAAGCAGAACACCCATGCTGCTCGTAATGATCACCAAGAAAGGCATGCGAGTGACGAACAAGCAACGAGCAACGATGGCGACGACGAGCAGGATGCCGACCACGTGGCCTCGAATTCCAGGAGCTCGCCATCGCCCAAAGGCCACGCTTCTGCTGCTCCTGCTTGCGCTTTGACAGCTGCCATTAAAGGTGTCATTGGTGGAGGTGGTGGTAACTCTGCGCTGCACGATTCCATGATGGCCGAAGAGTGGGTCAACGTCCATTTGGAGCCGTCCAGCGCGTTTTTACTTCCGGCGAGCGATATCCAGGCGTTGCTGCAGCGCGTCGACGTGCGTGGCGGCAGCCTGGCCGAGGATGCCGTGGAAGAGCAAGAAGAATCGTTTGCATTTCGTCGCAAAGGAGACCATGGCGGTCCTCTTGGAAGAGCAGGCATTGACCGGTGGACTTTGTATCGACTGGGCATGCCCAAAGACCTCGTGGATCGGCTGTACCGTGCGCTGTACGTGTACACCAACGGATTCCACAATATCATCAACGAGATCGCGTCCCATTGTCCACCAAGTGTGGAAAAGCACGTCTCCTCGAATGTCTGGCTGGCGTTTTTGCTTCTTCTAGAGCAATGTGAAAACGGCAAATACGAAATGGCCATGCTCAAGTTCAAGCAGGCCACGCAAGAATGGCGCAAGCAAATGCAAGAAGAGTTTTTGAATGACAAAATCTGCATGGACGCGCATGCCCAGGAAATCGAAACGCAGCTCCACGAGGAACGCACCCATAGCAGGGACAAGAGCGAACGCATCGCGACGCTGGAAGCCGATGCCTGCATCACGACGACTTGTATCGCAGACTTGCAGCATACTGTGACCGACCAGGCCGAGCAGCTTCGCCTTCTCAAGCTGGAAATCTTGGTCCATGAAGACACCGAGAAAAACTTGAGCGAGCAAATCGATGACGCGCGCAAAGACTACGAAGTCGCCAACTCGGAGCGGTTCACTGCTCTCACCGAGCGGTTTTCACTGGAAGAAGAGATCCGCAAATTGCAACACGAAAGCGAGCGACTCGAGTCGGAAAAATCCAATTACGCCAAACGAATGCACGAGACGCTGTTTATGAACCAAGCGCTACGCGCTACGAACGAATCGCTCAAGCAGCACGCGGTCGTCGCGAGTGTCGAAAAGGACAAGCTGGAAAAGGACAAGCAGGCGCTTCAGAGCCACGTCGAGAAATTGGAAAGCGACTTGCGTGATATCAAGCTGCTCAAGGCCTCGGTGGAACACGACCTGGTCGAAAGCGCACGCCGTGAGTCCCATTTAGAAGAGCGGTCCCGTGCGATGAAAAACCAATTGGATGCCGAGATGGAGAATACCACCAAGTATATCAAGGAGATTTCGCAGCTGAGTAGGTTGCTGGACGAAGAAAAAGTCCACGTGGGCGTGCTGGATGCGAAATGTAATTTACTCACGGCGGAAAAGCAAAATACAGGCATGCGTGCCCAGGATAAGCTTCGTATTGAACGGCTCTTGAACCAAAAACTGGAACTGGAAAACCAACTCGAAACCATGAAGCTAGAGCGCACAAAAGACCACGAACAGATTTGGAATTTGAGAGCCTCGCTTGAGGCGTTGGACTCGGAATTGCAGCAAACCAAGCGAGTGTTTTCCGCCGGTCAGCAGGCCTTTTTACACTCGGAACGCTCGGCCGAACAGCTTCGCCATCAGCTTCAAGATGTGGAAAAAAACTACGAAAAGGCATCGAAAAAGTGAGTCTCCTTGCTGTTTTTGTTTTGGTCTATAGCTGGCTACTCAGATCTTACTCCTCTCGCTCACCTCTCGCTCTCTCTCTCTCTTCCTCTTGCCTAGCTTGACTTCCCTTCGCGAGCGGTTCAAAATGTTTGAAGAAAGCTCCAAAGACCAAGTCACCAAAGTAGAAGTCGAGCTCAAAGTGACCTCGGCGCAGCTACGGGAAGTGACCTACGTGAACCGCGACAACGCCTCAGTGATCGCAGACTTGACCAAGACACTGGAAATCGCAGAAAAGGAAGCCAAAGCACTCAAGACCCGTGTCGATGTCTCGGAGAAGCAGTACGAAAGCTTGCTGAATGAAAAGGAACACTTGCAGCGCGACCAAAAAGAACGCGATGTGCAGTCGTCTTCGTCCAAGCAAACGATCTCCAAGTTTTTGCGCGAGCTGCAGGCCATGCTAGCGCTTGTCAAAGTGGACGAGTACCCACTGGATGAAGCTCTGCGCGAGTTGCTTCGCATGGTCATGGAGACTTTTGGCGAAAACTTGGATATCAGCAAAGTGCTGGACGATGAAGATGAGCCACTGGATTTTGAAGAAGAATACGATGAAGATGAACTCGCGCAAGAAGAAAATGATCGCCAAAACCGGTTGGGTATCCGGCGAACGGGCTTCAGTATGGGCAGTGTGGGCGGCACTTCCGGTGGTGGCGCTTCTAATGGAGACGCAGGCGAATCCAACCGCGTGGATGGCTCTAGCCGCTCGCTGAGGCTATCCGCCGGCGCATTTGCCAATGGCAGTGGAAGTGGTAGTGGCTTTGATGGAGAAAATGGAGAACTGGATGCCGATGGCAAAAGACGACTGACAAAAGTCTCCCGGATGAGCAAATTTCGCCGCAGTAAATTGGATTCGCAAGTCAAGAAATTGCAACGCGAACTGGAAAACAGTGGCGACATGGTGCGAAGTCTGGAAGGCGTCGTTTGCACACAAGCCGATGAGATCGCGCAGCTCACGGGCAGAACAGAACAGCAGACAAAAAGGCTCTTGCTGAATGAAAACCAAAAGGGGATGCTGCTGTCCGAGATTGACGCACTTTCTCTTGTGCTGGGAGACGCGCGCCAACTGGAGAAGAAGACAAAAGTGGCTTTGCAAGAAGCCAAGATCGAGTTGGTCATGGAAAGCAACAAGATTTTCCAAATGCAAGTGCTGCTTCAAGCGCTGCGTCGCCAATACGATTCGCAATGTGCTGCAAGTGAAGATTTGATGAGTAAGATTGGGCGTGCGTATGAACATGACCTCTATATGAAGTCGCTACGAAGAGACGAGGCGTGCCAAGCGACCGTGGCCATGAGCGAACAGTTCACGCAAACACTTGTGCCACAGCGGAACCCAGTGTTAGAACGCGCCAGAGTGCCTGCCATGAATTTGCCGGCGATGAATGCGACCAGCCGCCACACTGAATCGATTCTTTCGCAAATCAATGAAGCCACCAAGTCCCTGCTGCCCCATACTACAAACCATGTGACAGCGATGGAGCTTCACTTGGGAATGGGTGGGTTATCAGCGTCGCCATCGCTCGTGTCCAAGTCGCGGTCGGCGTTGCCGCCATTCACACCACAAAACCAGCAATATGCCGTGCGACCAAGGATGCAGAGCCCACGACAACAGCACCAGCACCATGACCATGGGCATCGTCACATGCATAGGCGGATGCAGACAGCTGCCGAGCAGAATTCTCCACAACATACGATGGCAACGACCATGAGCGGTGGTGCAGCGCCGCCGCCTCAACTGGTGCGCCACTACAACGAGTTTGGCATGCGCCAAGATGTGCTCATCTCGCCCGTGTACCCGCCTTACTTCCCATCGAATGCGATACCCACGACTGCCAAGAAAAACGGGTTGAAGAAACAACGACCAAGACCACAAGTTGCAGCTCGTCCACGGATCGAGTTGGATGGCTCTCAACGTGACCAAGTGTTTGATGAGCAGACGGACTCGGCGGCGGGATGGACCCCACGGGTCCACCAGCCTGCACGATTTGATCCAACGGCAAGCGGAGCGAGTCGAGGAGGCGTCCAGTCCCACCGCGGATTCCTCCGCACGGGTCTGGAAGTGCTGCGAGGCGGCACTGGCGGCAACTACGAAAATGACGATGCCAGTTCAGCAGACGATCAGAATGGCCACTATTTCGGACACGAAGACGACCCAAGCCATGATGGTGAGGATGATTATGATCCGCAGTACGATGAGCACGATCAAGCCAACGGGAGAGAGTGGTCGGGAGGCAGCCGTGCGTCTCTCCATAGCCCAAGCAAACTTGAACTCGCGGTGCGAGACTTCCACGACGAACAAGATGCCACGTATGCGAAAGAAGGACGGTCTCCATCTCCTCAGTCACGGTACTATGCGCATCGACTCAAGCAAGCGGAAAGCCGAGCGTCCATGGGCGTCAATGAAGATGGTGATAGCGAGGATGACGATGATGCCGAGTACGATGATGGCGATGGCGTGGAGAGAAGAAGGCGAGGACAACAACACGACTCGCCCTTCGTGCCAGCTGTGCTGTACCCTCTTCTTCCTCCAGGGTGAGAAATGGGACAAACAAACTCAACCAAATGGGACATGTTTTTTTCATTTGGTGGGTTTTTCTTTCTTAGTAATAGGTGTTTGTTTCCTCCTTGCTTGACTCTACTTGTCCTTGGGCCGCAACTCTTCCAGCGAGTCTCGAATTTGCTGTTCACGCTTCTTCTTATGCGCTTCCATTCGCTCGGCGACGTTGTTGAACCGCAATGCATTCTTGACACTCTCTGGGATCATGTCAGCCAGCCCTGTGCCATACAATCCCCATTTTTGTGTGGTCTCGTCCGCGTATTCGGGACGCGACATACGCACCGACGTCTCGGCAAACTGCTGCGGATGCTCAAAGCGCATGTACGCGAGTAGCGACACACCCGCAAGCGTCATGCCCGTCACACCGGAGAGAACCACGCCCGTAAGATTCAGCTTCGGTCGCGCCATTTTCACCACGTTACCAATCTGGTTTTGCAGGTTTTGCACCAGAGAAAACCAGAAAAGCACTTGTCCCGAATACGAACCAACAATAAGGGATCACAGATCCCTCGTTGTGGAAAACTTCAAATTGCCAAAATTTTGAGAACAGCTGATTGGGAAATATGGATTGGGTAAAAATACAGGTGTCCCGCGTCCCCATTTGCCAAAATATTGGATTACTGCCAGCCTGCCATGAGCAAGAGAGATCCATTCTCTCTCTATAAGAGCGATCGCCTCCTCGTCGCCATGCCAGAAGCACAGATGAGGACCATCACTCTGCATCTTGTTTCCAGTCTATTCCATCACGCGTCAGGAGTTCGCAAGTTTGCTGCTCCCATTGCGGAAGGAACCAATCTCTGTTGCAAAGCGAAGGCTCCCCCTCCATCCCACCCAAGGGCCAAA
>JAADWJ010000145.1:0-43478 GCA_023336165.1 Pythium monospermum
AACGGGCGGCGGTCCCGCACCCACAGCAAGCTGCAGTCACTGGGGATCATGAGCCATTTGTGTGGGTTGATACAGAACGAATCCACATCCTCGACGCCGTTGATCCAGGAACGAAACTCGGGACAAATCGCCGCTGCGCCACCGTAGGCGCCATCCAAGTGGACCCACACTGGCTCCTTTTGGCCACGTACGACGTGGAGAAGCGCTGGTAGTGGGTCAATCGCTGTCGTCGAGGTCGTGCCGACTGTGGGCACAAAAAGAAACGGCACCAAGCCCGCGGCGACATCGTTTGCCATCGCAGCGGCCAAGTCATCTGGGTCGAGCCCATAGTTTCTTTCATCGGCGGCGCCACGACGGGTCTTGATCACCCGCAAATGCGGCAAATCTAGCACGATACATCCTTTTGCACCAATCGAGTGGGTCTGGTCCGAGACGTACACGACCAAGCGGGAGGCCTTCTCCACTCGTGCCTCGCCTGCCAGTCCGTCCAGCGCGCGGTTGCGAGCCGCGACCATGGCGCACAAGAGCGAGTCACTCGCTGTGCCTTGGATCACGCCGCCACCAGGCGATGTCGACAGGAAAGTTTCTGGCAACTGGAGCAGTTTGGCCATCCAATCGCACATGACCATTTCGAGCTCCGTCGCGGCCGGCGCAGCGACCCAGGAAAAGCCGACAACGTTCAACGACGCACAGAGCATATCAGCCAACGCGCTTGGCTCGCTGCCAAAAGTCTTGAAATACGCGAAAAAATTGGGCGACGACCAGTGGGTCAGCCCTGGGAAGATGATGTCCTCGCAGTCTTTGTAGATATGCGCGTAGGACTCGGGGCTCTCTGGGCAAGTCAACGGAAGCTGGCTGATGATGCTGCCTGGCTGGGCATTGGTACGCACGGCGTATTTGCCTGGGCCGTCGTCGCGGCGTTGCAAGTTCTGGTGGTACTTGACGATCACATCGACAAGCCCCGCGGAGGCGTCATGCATGGTGGTGGGATCCATCGGGTTCAGCGGCTTGGTCGAGGCAAGCGCTGCATGGCGGCGGCGTCGCTCCAAGGCTGCATAGAGAGCCGCGCCACTGACCACACCTGACGCGAAGATAGCCGTGGACGCCAGCAAAGAGGATGACGGCGTGGAGGAAGCACTCATAACGACAGCGTAGTGCTGTGGTTGATGCTGATGGAGCTGGTCGCCAACTGATGCAACGGATGACAAGATTGCGATGATATCCAAAATTCATCACGGAATGGAAGTATTTTGGGCCAATCATAATTCACAAAGCAGGCCAACGCCGATCAATTGGATAAAAACCAACCACTCATCCAATCACATGATGAGACGGCACCACCTTTTTATGGGTTCAAACCCATTTCTACTTTAACCCGACCCGGCTGCCAGATGATAAAAAAATGTAAAACGTAAAATATATTTTTGAATCTAAAATGCATATCTAAAATCTAAAAACGCTATAAAATACACAAATTTCTCTCCTTCTTACTGCTTCATTTGAAGCATTTCAAACCACTGGCGTAGCGAATCCGATAGAATCTCTGGAAGCAACGTGGACGTTGGCAAGATCACATAGTATGGGAATGGGTAGTTTTCCAAGTACGGCACCATTTCCACTTTGCCCTTGGTAAACGTGACGCTCTTGGTCTCCAAAATCGACGTATTGTCCACTGCTCCTCCAGAAGACCCAGAGGATGGCTGCGCATGGTCCACGACAAGCAACACAATCAGTTGTTGCTGCTCCAGTGCCTTTTCGATCAGCTTCTTGATCCGCGTGCGGCCGTCCGTATCAAAACGGCCATCGGAAATCAAAAACACGATTTGCGTAAACTCCACATTGGCATTCGCCGACGCAGCGCCTGAGGTTTGCTTGGCTGTATCGAGGATCTGTAAGATCGTATCCAGCGTCGTGATCATGTTGGTTTTCTTTTGCTGGAAGCCAAACTGTGTGATCACGCGGCTGCCGGCATCGTCCGTGAAGGGCGCGTCAAACGCATGGAGCAGCTCAATATCTTGGCCAAACTTGACCACCGAAATCTCACCGACTTCCAGTTGCGTGAGCGCCTTACACAGAGTCGTCATAGCCTCCAATGCCAACCGGCCAGCGTGGTTATCGGCCATGGACTCGGAATCGTCGATCGCAACCATGATCTGGTACGCGCGCTTGGATGGCCTTGTACGGCGCATCCAGATTTTGTCCTTGCGGAACTGGGACGCAATGTATGGGATCACTTTGCGCATATTAATCCGTTTGCCTGTGCGGAAGTCGCCTTCCAGTTTGGCACGAAGCATAGGCTCCAGCACAAGGCGAAGCTGTTCACAGAGCCGCTGCGACGCGCCCATCGTGATCGACGTGTACTTGGACCAGAGCTCAGCGCCACGCGACGCCGACTCGTGGGAAGACCACGTCGCCATGTACAGATCCAGTTCTTCCCGCAACGCCACGACTTGGTCGGGCGACAAGAGCTTGGGCATCGCACGCTCTTGGTCCTCCTCCTCTTCCTCTTCCTTGTTTTGTTCTTTGGACTTGTTTTTCTGGTCACCAGGCTGCTGCAACGACAACGCGCCGCCGTCTTTCTCGTCGTTTTCCATATCAAAATCTTCATGGTCTTTCAGCTTGGCGTCCTCTGCGTCCTCTAATGACCTGTCCTTCATCTCTTGGTCCTCACTGGCTTTGTCCTCTTGTGGCTTCTCCGAGTCAGCGTCGGCGTCCTCTTGCTTCTTCTTCGAATCGCGATCAGGCTTGGAAGACTTGTTGGATGATTTGTTCTCCTCCTCTTCGTTCTCCTCTTTCTTCTCCGCCTTGTCCTCTTCCATCTCCATCATCGCGGCACCGGCACCATCCATCTCGTCGTCTTCGTTCTGCTCCTTCTTGGATTCGTCCTCGTCGTCGTTCGCTTGGTTTTGCTGGTTCATCACTTGCTGCTCCTCCGCCGGTGCCAGCGCGTGGCGCGCGTCCTCCGTCTCGTCGTCGTCATCCAACAACTCGGCGGTCGTCATCTCGCGCTCCCTGTCACCTCCGCTTTCCCTGTTCTCCTCTTGGTCATTTTTGTTCTCCTCGTCTCGCTGGATCATTTCCACACGCCGCTTCCAATGTTCTTGCGCATTCTGAGGGTTTCGGTACGGGTTGGGTTCTTGCTTGCGGCGGTTGCGTTTCTGTTCTTCGTTCTCCCGCGGTTGGTCTTGTTCCAGTTGGCTTGTCGGCCGCCAGTCTTGCTGGTCGTCCTTGTCATTGCTCTGCGACTGGCTGCTGCTTTTTTTCTTTTGGTTTTCGTTCTGGTCGTCCTCAGCATCATTATTCTCAGGCTTGGATGGATCATTCTCCTCATCTTCGTCTTCGTTCTCCTCTGCGAGCTCCTCTTGGTCCAATTCATCCACACCGTCTTTGGATTGGGTGCCAGCGACCGCGGACGACGATTTTTGCTGGTCTGTCGCATCGTTCTCCTCTGGTTTGTTCTTGTCCTCTTCAGGTTCCGCGTTCTCCTCATCCTCTGGCGCATCCTGCTCGTCGTCCATACCACCAGCACCAAGCTGAACAGCGTTGTCCAACGGCTCCTCCTCTTCTTTGTTCTCATCCTCTTCTTTCTTCTCCTCCTCGTCGTCGGGTCCGCCGTTCGTCTCCAAGTCTTCTGGATCCATATCCATATCTTCATCCTCCTTGTCGTCCCCTCCTTCATCGTCTCCATCGCCGTCTTCATCATCCCCATCCAACTGCATGTTCTCCGGCAGCTCATCCCCTTCTTGGTCCTCCTCCTTCTCCTCCTCTTGCTCTCCGTCGCGGCTATTCGGGTCCACTTGGTCATGCTTCTCCTCGTAGTTATCCTCAAAGTCGTCATTCACCGGATCTTTCTGCCCATCTTCGTTCTCCTCGTCCTCGCCATCCTCTCCGTCTTTGTTCTCCTCATCGCTGTCCTCTCCTCCTCCTTCGTCACTATCTTGACCAGCATCAGGTTCCTTGGACGCACTCTTCTCGTCCTCTTTCTTTTTGTTCTCCTCTTCTTTCTTGCTCTGGTTCTCCTCCTCTTGGTCCTCTTTGCCTCGGATTTCGTCCTCGATCGCTTCACTGCCATCCATCCGTGAGTTGTCCTCAAATTTCTCATTCTCCTTGTCAATTTGGTCTTCATCGTCCTCCGAGTCCTCCCCCCACTTCTTTTCATCCACGACATTCTCATCATCTTGGTCGAAATCGCCCATCTCCCGGTCCAGCTCCTCTTCATCGTTCTCCTCCTCGTCGTCCTCGTTCTCGTTCTTTTCGTCCTCTGGAACGTCATGCATCGTGCCTTCAAAATCGTTCTGCATCTCCAACCCAGTATCTTCTGGCTTCTCCCCTTCCTCGGGGGGCTTTTGCTCATTCTCGTCCCCTTTCAAGCCCAATAACTGTTCTTCATCTTCGATCTCATTGCTCACGTCTTTCTTGCCCTCCCCTTCACCCATGCCTGTGCCATCCACATCATCGGTGAACTTGGTCTTGCCATCGCCAGAACCATTCTCACCGTCCTCTCCATCCTCGGCGGAGCGGCAAAAGCCATGCTGGAACAAATTCCGGAATATGCGGATCAAAATGTAGTCCAGCTTGCTCACACTCTTGTGGGCGACCAGCAAATCGGTCAATAGCTGACGGCTGATGCCGCGCATGTCGAGAATCATAGGTTCCACGATCTCCAGCAAGCGGAGCGATTCGTGGAGAACCATTCTCCACGAGGAGCATGGAGAGGAGGAAGATGCAAATGCCTTGTACTGGCTCGAAACGATCGCCAGCACCGTGTCCAGTTGCGTCGCGATCGCGTGGATGCGAGCGTTCTTGACACTGGACGTCAACCCTGAGAGCTGGTCCCGCAGCGACAACTCGTCCTCGACTTCTTCTTCCTTCTCCTCTTTCTTGTCCTTGGTCAAGTCTTGAATGGCCACCAAGACTACCGAGACCAGCTTGTCAAATTGCTCGGCAAACTGTTCCATCGACTGCGTGCTCTTGGCCTTTTCGTCTTCGTTTTCCTCCTCCTGTTCAGTGGCTTGCTGGTTGGTCACGTTTGCTGAGTAGATCTTTTCTTGCTGGATCGCTTCTTGGAGCGCTTCCACAAGTGCGTCAAACGGAGCAGTGGGCGCGACAAGCGCAAACGACGCTCTCACGTCCAGCAGCATCGCGTACACTTTCTCCAGCTTGTCTCGGTTGGCCTCCAAGACCGCCACACTCACAGGCACCACCATCTGTGGCAGTTCATCCGCCGTCGTCGTGGTTGGCACAGCAGGAGACACGCCGTGGACCCGCTTATGTGGGTGTGCAAACGCCACGAGTCCGGCTTGGCCCTCTCGCTCTTGGTCATCCGATGACAGACTCGCATGAAACGGGATGCCAGGCGCACCAAGCGACTTGCGAAGCACACGGCCGCTGTCGGCGTCCACCGACTCGAACGACTTCTCCACGTGCTCCAGCAGCGCTTGCAATTGGTTAAACTTGGCCTGTGCCAGTGAACCAATTGGCTTGTTGGCGCTTGTGCTGGCGACTTGCGACACCACAACCTCCAGTTCTTTCAATGGCTCGCGCACGGAACTCGCAGTTTGCTGCTGGTGGGCTTGCCACTCGATCGCGACGCTCACAGCGACAGCCGTCTCGCTGTTGTCCAAGTAGTTTTGACGCCACGTGTGGAGGTCACGAAGCTTCTGAAGCGCGACCAGCAGTTGTTCATGGCTCAACGACGTCGCATGCAAAAGCTGCCGTTGCTGAAGCATGCGGAACAGCATATTCTCCGCGTACCCGTTCATGCGGTCCACCTCACTGGACGACAAATCATGGGAAAACTGGGTCAACGACGCAAACCGCAGGCTCACGATTTGGCTCACAAAGCGGTAGTAGTAGTCATCGGCGCGGCGCCAGAGCCACAGCGGCGAGTCCTTGGCCACGACACTCGCACTCGAGCCCGTGGTCTCCTTGCTGGCGCCATTCTTGCTTTTCTTGCTCGTCTTCTTCATCTTCCTGCCCTTCTTGTTCTTCGTCTTCTTCACACGCAGCAAGGCGTTGCCTTCGTCATCTTCCACCTCCTCATCTTCTTCCAAGATCACGGCCAAGTCATTCAAGCCGTCCACTTGGAGACAGTTCTCGACATCCGGAATATCCAGTGCAAAGAGTTGCTCCATTTGCTGTTGCTGGGACGGTAATTGCATGCGATGGTACGCGAGCCCTTGCGCCTTAAGCTCAGCGAGCAAGTCAATCAGCGCCTTTTTTTTGGCTCCCTTTGGCAACTTCTTGGCCGTGTCTTTTTCGTTGCCATCGTGTTGCAACAACGCCATGCGGTAGAAAATCGTGGAACAAAGCTCTTCACAGATTTCACGAGGCAATTGCCGTTGCTTGACGTTGTCCACATGCAGAATCTGTTGACTCGTGTACTTGGCAATGCGTTTGCTGTACATGGGCACTTTACTCGCGTACGTGGAAAGAAAAACAAGCGACGGCGCGACAGCCGCCAGCTCATGCTCCCCAGAGCCAGAGCCAGAGCCAGCGGAGCTGTGGGTCACGACCACAACGATGCCCGCCGCGGACGGCTCGTTCTCATCAAATGGCTTGACTACCTTGGCTGCTGGCTTGGGCACGGGCTTGGCCACCGGAAGCTCCTCTCCTTCCCCTTGCTCTTCTCCTTCTCCATCTTCCGAGGCCTTGGTGACTTGCGCTGGCGTCTCAATGAGTGGTACAAACACACCATCTCCAAACCGGTCCAGCTCGGCTTTTGTATTGGAAAGCCCCACGAATCCTCCGTCTTTCGAGATGCCACTATCAGTCGATGCATCGATCACCGTTTGCATGCCCACCGTGAGCACGGCGTCATAGTCGCGTACAAATTTCATCAATTTGCGATGCGATTTCTCAGCGGATTCTTCCAGCGAATAGTACGTTTGTTCATCCCATTTACAAATTTTGACAAACTCGGTCAGTTGCTTTTGGATCGGCGCCTTCAACGCACTCCATTGGCGGTCCAAGAAGCCCAAGTGCTGCGCGTAGTACCGGTACAAATGGTACAACACATTCGCGAGCCCGGCTTGGGCGTGGCTCTCGTTTTGGCCACTGTCGCCATGGTGGAATTCCATAAACAGTTGGCTGCAGAACGCGTACACGATGAGCAAGCGGCTTTCGTACTGGCCCATCGGACACGTGCGCACGTAGGCGTCCATGGTCGCAAACAACTCACTGCGCCACTTGTGCTGCGCGTCGCTGGTGGTCAAAGACAAATCACTTGAAGACGCCTGCGAGCCTGGCTTGGTAGTGGCAAACAGCCAGCCAGTCACGTCATTCAACAACAACCACTGGTGTTCTTTCTTCGAGCCACTAGCACCTTGGGCTTCCACCACCATCTCTACATCGTCACTGCCATCTCCACCAGTCGCATCACCTTCAAACTGCGCGGTGAGCAGCGAATACATGTGGAACCACGTCTTTTGAGCTTGTGCACGGTGCTGCTTCTCCTTCACGTACAGCAAATGCGGCCACGAATACAATTCCAGTTTACGCCACCGTGTGATCAACGTCGACAGCGCCTTGAGATCATCGGCAATACTGAAATCCCGTGCCGCATAGCTTTCCCATTCTTGTGCCTTGCGTACCAAAAGCTCCACGGCCGACAAAGTTCTCACGAGGGGAGAACTGATCTCAAAATTACGAATGCGGTCACAAATCAACACGATTTGTTGTAAAATCGCATGGTCAGGCCATAAACCAAGCAATTTATGCACTTTTGTCATCAAATTTTGCAACGGTTTGGTGACCAAAACGACTTCTTTCACAATGGGATCTCGATGGAAATCAATGCCTCGGATGTATTCACTGTTGAGCAAGCTCATAGGCGGTGCCTGGGAGACGGTAAGTCGGCTTTCCACAAGAGACGACGCAAAAAGAGACGAACTCACGGCAGCCTGTTCAATTTCAAAAGACGGTGCCATGGAATTGATGGTCTTGCGTAAATTGACCGCCAACGAAAAGCACTTCGCAAAGGAATCGATCAGTTCCGCTTGGTACACGGAGCGAGAGACCGTGGCGCTGCAGGCCGCGTACAAAGTCGCGTGCATCTCACAGAGCTCCTGCGTGAGCGAGTCACTGACCCAGAGCTCCCCGTCTCGGCTGACGCTGGCTCCAGCGCCTGCTAGTCCTGGTCCAGGCCCAGTAGACGTGAGCAGGAACGCGCCAAAGTCGTTGGACGTGTACTCTGGGAATTGCTGCCTGAATTCTTGCTCCAGCAGTTCATCTTCCGACTCAATTTGCAGTTCGCGGGTCTTGTACTTGAAAAGCGCTTCGTCTTCTTTGCGTTTTTCATCTTCTCGCTGTTTTTGCTCTTGCCATTTGGCCAAAAACAAGTCAAAAATGGCCTTACTCGTGCGCAATGCCATGGCCGCTGCGTCACCACCACTTGAGGAGGAGGCTGCTGCAGCCTGGCGCAGGGTTTCTCGGAAATGGCTGGCCATCTTGGTCAGTGCAACATTGAGCAGCGCGATATCCGTGGCTCGTTTGGCCACGAGCGAGCCTCGCGATGACGACGGACACGCCAGCGCCGAGACGTTCGAGCCCACGAGCCGGATCAGATCAAACACTTTGTCGGCTTGTGGCGCCAACGCCATCGGCGCACGTGGGAATTGGATCACGGCCATCGCGACGCTTCGCTTGGCGCTGTCTTTTGCACTGAGCTGCTGCAAGTGGTGGACCAAATGCCATGAAAGCATCGCGATGCCTTCTTTCACCGCGCCAACACTCGCACACAGAGGCTCAATGATATCGTAAAAGCACGTGCCGTACTTACGCACCAATTGTGAAACAAAAGAA
Organism: Pythium monospermum; assembly: GCA_023336165.1. NCBI lineage: Eukaryota > Oomycota > Peronosporomycetes > Pythiales > Pythiaceae > Pythium > Pythium monospermum. The sequence goes on from JAADWJ010000145.1 coordinate 8,803, forward strand.
TCGGTGGTTTGTTGAAACATTTCCAATTCACGAAGCACTTGGCGGCATTTGGTTTTGGCCTTCAACGTCTTGGTGACACCTACAAATGCCAAGAGCTTCTCTGCTGGCATGATGGTCTTCTGGAACCGCTGCAAATCACGAAACAAATCACCAAAAACCGTCGGCGATACCGCAGGCGCAGGTGTCCCAGCTGCTGCTGGGTTGAACCGCTGGATCGCGTAGGCCGACACGTGGCGCACATCGGCTGTAAGCTTTGTGGTCTCTTGTGCCTCCCGCGTGCGCTGGCTGGCCACGCGATCGGGCAAAGGCGCGAGCCGATGGATCGCTCCGTCCACGGCGACTTGGAATGCACACATCGCGACGCGGTTCATCAGCATTTCCTTCTTGACCAGTGGCTTTGTCACGGGATCCACGGGCGAACTAGGCAACAAAAGCAAAAACCGCCACAGACCGACAAGCACAAGCGCTTCGCCAAGGGCAAGTGGACTTGGACTTTTCTTCTGGACCACAAGCAGCAAATCCACCAGTGGCAAAGCGAAGGCGTCCACGAGGCTCGCAAAGCCGGCATCGGAAGACGACCTCAACACACGAAGAAAAGCCTTGCGGTCTTCTGCAGTGAGGCTCTTATCTTGCTTGTCCTCAAGCAGCCAGCGAGACAGCACACGTTGGAGCTCTCCATCTTGTTCTTGGAAAGTTGACTTGAACGCCGTCAGTGTCAAGAGAAACAGTTCCGTGAGCAGAGTCTTGGTCGCCTCGGGCACCACTTGCTTCTCTTTCTGCTGCTTCTTCATCTCCATGGCTCGTAAATGGTCTTTGATTTTTTGCATCCGTAGCATCCGCACAGGCGTCTCAATCGTCGCACACTTGGAAATATGCAAATCCACTTCAGCGATGGACCGCAAGACCACCGCTGTTCCAACAGACTGGAAAACCCGAGGCAGACCATGGACCACAGTGTGGTGCAACTCCAAGTCATCTTCATCATCGTCTCCGTCTTTGAAGCGGCTGCTGTTGTTACTGCCTTGCTTTTTGTTTTTTTGTTGCAAGCGCCGTTTGCTTTGCGTGTCGTAAATTTCCAACGCGATCGCTTCCATGGCGTTGAACGAATTGGCACGCAAAAACTGGTGGAACCCACACAAAACACTATTCAACTGGCTCGCCACGACTTGCACAAACCCACGCAATTCGTCCACCTCCTCGCTGCTGCTGCTGGTACTTGCGGTGAGGAACCGGTGGCCACACCACACGATATCCTGATACGCGTGGAAAGTCGCAGGGTTCCGCAAGCCCACGTCCACCAGCGCATCCAGCAGCGCTTCCACGTTGTGCAGCGCATCGCGCACCAAGCGCACCAGCGCCGCAATGGCGTGGCTGTCTTTGCCTTCATCTCCTTCTTCTTCCTGAAGCACAGGAGACCACTGCGCGACGTTGACCACGTGGACAAGCTGCGCGACCACGTGCACTTCTTGCCGCGCCAGTGCATGTTCCTTGAGTGGCGCGAGCTGGAAATCCACCAATTGGTCCACAAGCCGCGCGCTTTCGTTCATGTCAAAGAGCAAGATCGGCGCATCGCGGCCCACGCGGCCGCCTTGTTCTTCCGCGTCGTCGCTGTTGATGAAATCCAGCAAGTGCTGGTTCGCGCCCGTGTCTTCCAGCTCACTCAAGTACAGCGTCTTGGACGAGACAAGAGACGTCATGGTCTGCTGGCTGGCCTCCAATTTCTGAAGCAACACGTCCGGCACTTGAAGCAACTCTTCCGCCATCATCAGCTCACGAGACGACGACCCTTGCTGTTGCTGTTGTTGTTGCTGCTGTTGCTTGGAGAGATACGAAAACGCACACAGCGCGTGCAAGATCTCGCGGCGGCTGCTCGCGTCCACGTAAAACAAACTCGAAACATCCAACTGGCCCGTCTTCATCGCAGCTTCCATGGCCGTCACGCCACCAAAGAGTAACGCCAACACATCCACTTGCTGGTCGCCACTGCTACTGGAGAAGTGCTGCCCGTTGAGCTGCATGTGGGTTTTGGCCAGCTTTTCCAGTAAAAACTTGGCGTTCCACATCTCACTGGTGCGTGGCAAAAGCGCATGGCCGCCTTTTTTCCACAGCGCGTTTTTACGCGACGTGCAGCCAATGACTTTTTCAATCGCATGGTCCAAGCGGTCCTTCATATCCATCACTTCGTCCCACTCACGGCTGTTTGATGATGCGACTTGCAAGCCCAGCGACTTCTTGACGACTTGCCAGTGGATCAAGAAATGGGTCCAGTCCAAGCCAGCGTCCCGCATTTGGATAGAAAACTCAAAGCGGTCCCGCACCAGCTTCTTGAGCTGCTCAGCAGTGTCGTCACCCTGTTGCTTGTCCAGCACGCTGGCGAGCCAGTTGTCAAAGGCCTTGAAAAATGGGAAGACCAAAAACACCACGTCACTATTGGAGATACTGGACCGGTCGGCGTGGTACTGGTGGACCGCGTACGACTGCTGCAAGACCGAAAACTCGGCCAAGTCGCCATCAAACGCCGCTTGCTTCTTCAGGCGCTTGGCGCTTTGCTGCTCGGCGACCACCACTTCCTCATTAGTGGACCCTTTCGATTTCGATGGCGCCAGCAACAAGTCGATTTGCTGGTACTGTTCTTCTTCACAGAACCGCAGCCACTCGCTTCCATCGAGCAACTCCAATTGGCCTTGGACACTCACAATCTCTTCCCACAGAGCGACGACACTTGGGAACTGCGCACGATGCATGGAGATTTGCTTTTCCAGTTGCTGGAACGCCGACGCATTCGCAGACAAGTACACTGGGTACTGGTACTGGTCCTCAGTACTTGGGATCGTGGCAAGCAGCGTCTTTAGCGCCGTCCGCATGCGACTGGCACACGCTTTGAACTGTTTGTTGGACAGTAGCGACTGTAAGAACCGGTACAACAAATACGCCGAGGCATCCAACGGGTTGGTAGCCTTGTTGTTACCACCAACACCGCCAACGATCGTCTCCATGGCAAACAAAAGCCGTTCTTCCGTGACCAACCGCGTGGTCGTGGAACTCACGACTTGCACCAGGCGTTTCAATGCAAACGGCGCAAACAACACAGACAGCGACGCACCGCCAAATGGGAAAAACTCGATCGATGTCACGTGGCGTTGGGCAGTCGCCAAGATCTCATCACTTGGACAAATGGCTTCAACACGGTTACCGCCATGGCCAGGGCCACCAAGTTGCCCACAGGCGGCTTGCACAAAGTCGACCAGCGCCAAGTCTTGCTCAGCTGCACCACCGACTGCATCAGCACCAGCGCTGTCTGGCTGCTCGGTGCAGAACCCGCTCAGCAACTGGTCTCGCACGACGCTCGTGGTAGAAGACGAAGCCGACTGCGTCGACAGACGCAACAAGTAGTCCACGTACGCAAAGTCTTTCTTGAGCAGGACGCTCTCCGCGCGCTGGCAAAGCGCATACGTCGTGGACACGGGCAACTGCAGCAACAAGCCGTGGTCTTCTTTACCAGTCATCAACGCAGCAGCGCTCTGGAAAGCCTTTTCCAAAAGCTGCTTCTTGTCCACCTGAAGCACAGCGAGCAAGTCCTCGCTGTCGCCATAGACGCGATCAAACGCTCTTTCAATCGCGACCACGGCAGCCACACCACGTTGAATTTCCCGTGACGCGAGCAAAGCCCAGTTTTCCAAATGGCGGCGGCTGAAGCGTCCTAAGACACGCGCGCCCATACTTGGGTTTTGCGCAAACGCCTTTTCAATATGGCAATGCACTTGCTCAAAGCCACGACTGAGTGCAAATCCAGGCACACCAGCCGAACAGGCCATGACCACCAAGTCGCGAGGCTGCTGCGGCTGCTGGTCTTGGTTGTGGGAATCCAGCAGTGCGATCTCCACACAGCGGTTCCGCATCGCCCGAGAGACTTCGCCGTACTGGGCGTCCATGGCCAAGAAAATGCGGAAATTTTGGTGTGGCTTGACCACACGAAGCTTGCCGTTGATCACGCCACACTCGTTGATCAGCAGCTCACCACCGGTTTCCATGAGCGAGTTCAGGCGATCAAGAACTGAAGACGAACAGAAATTGACATTATCCAGCAAGATCCACTCCCCCCGTTCCATGGCCTGGATCAACGTGCCATCAACCCATTCAAAAGACGACGCAACAGAAGCCGCTGATGATTTGCTCAGTGCCACGACTTGCTGCTTGCGCTCTGCTAGTTTGGCCAGCGCAAAAGCAAAGCGGTCTTGTGCATTGATGACTTCCACGGCTTTGCCAAGCGCACTCAGAAGACAAGACAGTGTCTCCACGACAAATGGATCCAGCTGTCCTTTGGTGATTTGCTGGCGCTTCTTCTTCTTCATAGTAGGTGATGACGACCCACCAGTAGAAGAGGCAGCCTCGTTCATGTCACGGTCGTGCTTGACCAGCGCAAACCACTGGTTGCTCAACTGGCGCGCTTGCTTCACGATACTCAGCTGGGCCTTCTTGGTATCTCCACCAGCAGCAGCAGAAGCAGCCGCTTTACGGAGCATTTCTTGGACCACAACATCCACAATCTCGCCAATTTCATCCTTTGTCTCACGAAGCTTACGGCCCAAATCCACTTGTTCAAAGCAGCCCAGCAACTCGGTCGCATCCGTGCCGGCGCTCATACCAAGCTCATGGAGCTTGTTGCCTGACAGCGCGGCCAGCAGCCGCACGGCCGAGGTCTTGCCACTCGCGGGGGCGCCGACAAGCAGCGCAGGCCAGTTCAAATTCACACAATGGACAAGCGCTTCCATGGGCTTGAGCAAAAAATTGAACACCGGCGGTACGACGCGGCTCACGCGCAACTGGTCCTTTCGTCTCTGCAAAAACGCCCTGCCGATTTGGATTTCCGTCTCAGTCACACGCAACAACACATTGTGGATCTCTTGGGGCTGCGCGCCATCGAAAAACTCGGCAAACCGCTTGGAAACAAACGCCCTGTCGCGTGAGCTTCGCATGCGTTCGACGTAAATGAAATTCACATAGTATGCAAGCGACGCAAACAGTTTCTCCTGGCTACTGCCTGTTGTTTGATCTTGGTTGATCAACTCACAGAAGCGAAACACATCACGGAGATTAAACTCCCATGGCGCGCCAAGCCGTCCGTAGGTGCATTTTTCCATGGTATCGGCATGGATCGTGCTGTTGAACTGGATCATCCGCTCCAAGATCGTCTTGGGCTCGCTGGCTTGGTCCTGGGCTTGGACCAGAGCCAGGGCATGTAGCGCTTCTTCCACTGCTTCTTCGTCCTCCACAGCATCAGCCGCTGTAGCTGGTGGAGCCACGTGGAGCTGTGGGTAAATCGACGTCGCAATGTGGGTCAAGTCCTGTTCATGGAGAGTATCGACAAACACTCTCGTGAACCGATTCAGAAACGATTTTGGCAGCCCTTTGCGTCCGCCACCTTGGCGCAATGGGTTTTGAGCGGCAAACACACGGAAGCTTGGTGGACATTCAAACTCTTTGTCCAGTTCTGGGATGTACACCGTGCCGCGGTGGTCCAAACACGAGTTCAAGCCTTCCAACACGGACTGCGAGGCCAAGTTGAGCTCATCTAAAAGCACCCAGTCGCCGGCCTTTAGTGCACGCAAGAACACGCCGTCGCACCATTCAAACATGCCCTTGTTGCTGTCTTCACTGGCGGTGCTGCTGGTCTTCTTTTGGTCCTCCTGATCACCTGACGAAGAGGAAGCAGCTGCAGGCAAATCCGAGCCAAACAAGTCCGAGATATCGGTCTGTTCCGACAAGTTGATCCGAACGAGTCGATGGCCCGAGGCCTTGGCCAGCGCACTGACTAAACTGGTCTTGCCCACGCCAGGCGAGCCTTCCAAGATGATCGGCCGGTTGACTTGCATCGCGCGCAAGACGCGGTACAAATTGGACATGGTCGTCGGTGCTTTCAAGGAAAAAGACGGTCCATTATGGGCCATCTCCAAAGCGTCGGGCCCACGCGGGATCCAAAACGGAGAGATCCCAAACTGGCCCGACTCATCACTGTTGAGCGCGGCGATGCGGTCGTCCACGGCTTGCTTGGTCGCATGCAGCGACTGAAGCACTTCATTCCTCGCCGAGGCATCGTCATTGGGCACAAGCTCCAAGAGGTACGCGTACGCGTCATCGCGAGCCTTGAGCGCAGTATGCAAGGCCTTATCCGAGCCGAGCCCGAGCCCGTCCAAGATCGACAACGCCGCGCCTTGCACAAACGATGTCCACACCGACACCTTGTTATCGGCTGGTTCTTGCTGTTGTTGCTTCTTCATGACCGCACAAATGAAATTGATCCACGATAGAATATCACGCAGCGTCACGGCGCCACAGCCACCGACGTGGCCATTTTGAGCATTAAATTTCTGCACAAACGTCAAAATCGGATCACACAGCACCGCCAATTGTTGCTCTTGGTGGACTTGTGGACGCCTGGGGCCGCCCACCAACCGGTCGTGGATGATCGTGGCGATATCGTCCAAATCCGAAATCGCAGGCACCCAAATCTCGGTGAACCGGTTGCGAAGCGCTGGCGACAACTCACGTTTGCCAAAATCACCGCCAGGGTTCATCGTCGCCATGATGCGCCACTTGTTATGGGCGACAATCTCTTCCACGTGGTCGCCTCCCTTTTCAGCCAACAGCAAAGTACGGGACGGCTCCAACACAGAATTCAGCCGTTCCAAGACGGCATCTTCCGCCAAGTTGACTTCATCGATCAAGATCAAGTCACCTTTTTTCATAGACTCGACCAGCGGCCCATCAGCCCACTCAAAGATCGACTGGTACCGTCTCTTGAGCGCATCCACGGTCTCCATCATCAGCGCAGCAGTCGCTCCAGCGACCTCCTCCATGGGCTCGTCTTCATCTTTCGCTTGGGCTTGTCCTTCTTCTTGTTGCAGCTTGGCCATCTTCATCATCTTCTTCTTCAGTGGCTCGCTCTTTCGCTCGTACGCGACCAAGAGCTCCGTGAGACTTGTACTCTCCACCATCATTCCTTCATCCCCTTCAACCTCGTCTCCACCATCAACAGCCTTGAAAAACGTCACCAGCGCAGTGCGCAAGTCACTGGCGATCTTATCCTTGCCTCGCACAGGCCTCAAGCAACCCAAGAAATCCGACGTCTCGGTGTGTTGATGGCAGTTGAGGATATGCAATTGCTGGTGGAATAAGAGCGAGTACAACTGGCACACGGTCGTCTTGCCACAACCCGTCTCTCCGACCAGCAAAACCGGTTCTTCATTCTGCAAACACTTGCCCACCAGTGCAAACAAACGACGCAACGCTTTCGTGACCGAGATCTTGCCCAAGCCAGCGGCGTTTCCCTTCTCTTCTCCTCCTTCTTGAAGAAGCGCTTTTTCCACGAGTTGCTGGACTTGCAGAAACTGGTCATTCGAGCCCCACACGGTCTCGTGTTCAATTTGCCCATTGGCATCCAGTAAATTGGATTCCCTTGCTTCCCCCTTGTAATACAGCGCCTCTAAATCGATCACGACGTTGCATTTTTGCTCAATCACTTGTTTGACCACTTGTTTTTCTTCCTCCTTGCGAAGCCGCTCGGCCAACAGACAGTACCCTTCCTCTGCAAGCGCTTGTTTACTCGTAGGACGCCGTTCCGCCCATCGAAGCAAATCTCTTGTAGTGATAAAGCCCGATTTTCCAGCGAAAACCGACGATTGTTGTCTTACAAACTGTAATTGTTTCATAATCTCAATCAAAATGCCACAATACGACGGTGGCAACGAACTGCGCTCTTGTAAAATCACTTGTAATTCGCTTGTGGGCACTTCATCGACTTGGATCTCTAAAAACCGATTGCGAAACGCTCTGGAAAGTACTTTCCGTCCACCATACAAACCTGGTGGGTTTTGCGTGGCAAAAAGCATGAATTTGGGATGCGGCCTGATGGTTTCTTGCGTTTCCGGTAAAAACAATTCACGATTATCATCTAAAAGTCGGTTTAGAGCCTCTAAAACTTCGGAAGGCGCCAAATTGAGTTCATCCAAGATGATCCACCACCCATTGCGCACGGCATCCACTAAAACGCCTTCTTGAAACGCCAATTTGCCATTGGCATCCGACACATAACTGCCCAAATACTCTTGCAAATCGGTATGTTCATGGTTATTGATACGCACACATTTTTGACCCACCCTTGCGGCCAAGTACCCAATCAAAGACGTCTTCCCTGCCGACGTCGGGCCTTGTAAAAGCACTGGGTATTTGCCAATCAACGCGGCACGAGAAATATGTCTCAAGTTTTCCTCCACCGATTTTGTGAGCACAAACTTTTTACGACACGTCACAGGATCCACAATTGAATCATCTCGTGGAGCCATAAACATTCCTTTTGTGATCCAATACGAACTCACCAACACAAACTGGTCCACCATTTTGCTTCCACCTGGACACGGAGGATCTCGTTTCAAATCTCTCGGTTTCATATTTTTCGCAAACGTATTTTTAATCAAATTTTCCAAAAAATTTCGCGAGCCAAATTCCAAAAGTGTACAAAACGTCGACGAAAAGCCTTCAAATAAAGCACGTGGCGTGCCGTAGCCTCGTTGGATCAAGATCTTGGTGATCTGAAGCGCTTGGCAAAGCGTACGCAACGAATACTTTGGTTTATGGCGCGCGCCATCACTCAGTCGTTCTTCCGCCTGCTTGCGAGCCTCCAAGTAAAACGCCACCGTCTCCACAATAGGCGCCCCGGAAATTTCTTTAAACTGGTGGTGGACGACCATTTGCAAATCACTGGGTGACACACACTCGTCCACGTAAATCTCAGTGAACCGGTTGCGTAACGATGGCGGTAAATCTTTTTTGCCAACGTCCGTCGATGGATTCATCGCACCAAAAAGCCGAAAATTGGGATGTGGTTTTAAAATTTCCACATCGCCACGTTCGGTGAGGGAAAAAGCGCTTTTTTCTTGCTCCAACAGCGTACTGATCCGCTCTAACGTATCAGACGAGGCCAAGTTGATTTCATCCAACAAGACCCAGTGGCCCTCACGCAAAGCCTTGACCAGTACGCCCTCTACAAAGGCAAAGGCAAAATGCGATTCGACTTGTTCACGTTGCCGTTCAAAACGTGACACTTCGGCATCGAAAATCTCCCATTTCGCCTTGAGAACCGTCGGCGAGCCGCCTTTGATGGCCATCTTGCTGGACGAGCCGGACGAGCCGGTGGAAGGCTCTTGAACTTGAAACTTGTTGTTGGCCATTTGCAATGCCTTTTTCATCCCTTTGGCCATTTTATTCCAGTCTTTATGTTCAAACGTCACACGCACCACATTTAAAAACGCGGAATTATTTTTTTGCGAAAACGTCAACGTAAACAAATCCACAAATGCCATGTACAATGGCCGAGCCAATAAATGCATTTCCACCGGTTTGAACCCGCCGACCAAATCCGAACTGTCACTTTGAATATTCAAATTTTGCACCACAAGCTTTTGGCCCATGGACGCCGCCAAGTGCTGGATCACGGTGGTTTTACCACAACCGGTCTCACCAATCAAAAGAGCTGGTTCACACGTGTGCACGATGGCTCCAAGCTTTTCAAGAAGCCGAAGCACATGACCGGTCATCACAAACGATGACGACGACGCTCTCTGCTGGTCGTGGTTGTTAGTGGTCGTCGTAGTGGGCAAATGGACTCGTCCAATTTCAATCTCGTGGGCCGTGACGTTGACTTTTGGCTTGTGGTTTTCCATCATATCGACGATTTTGTCTTCTTGGACTTGCCAAATGTCGCCGATCGCGGTCGCGGCACGCACGCGGGTCTGTGGGTCGCGGATGCCAGCGCAAAACACATCACAGGCCTCCACGACCACACGAAGCCGTTCATCTTCCGTGATGTAAAAGTACTCGTTTCCAGAAGTAGTACTACTTTGTTGGGCAAGAGTAGTAGTATTACTAAAGTAACAAAACGCATAAATACGTTTACACCACTTGAGCAAATCACGCAGTGAAAAATCACGGCCATAATTGCGACGGGTCTCTTTCCACACATTCATAGACGAACCATATTGTTTGCCCGAGACCATGTGGAACGTAATCATGATTTTAGCAATTAAATGGCTCGGAATCCGCGTAAACGTGGTTTCCAAGATCATTTTAACTTCATTTTCGTCCATGGCGAGCACATCCACACGCGCCCAAATGGATTCTTGGAATCCTTTTGGCATACTATGGCCATGACTTGTGGTCGCAAAGATCTGGAAATTGGAATGCGCCACGAGAAGCTCGCCTCGTCCAGGCAGAACCATCTCGCGGGTCTCTAAAAGAGGCATTAGCGCTGCGAGCACTTCAAACGGCGCGCGGTCAATATCCTCCACCACGACCCACCGGCCTTCCAACACGGCGGTCGTCAATGCGCCTGGCTGCCACGTGAACTCGCCTGGGATATCGGTACACACGTACGAGCCCAGCAGCGTCTTGCTGTCGATTTGGTCGTCCAAGTGGAGCTCGACCATGTCGCTATTGCCCGAGACCCGCGCGAGTTCACGGATCACCGCGGTCTTGCCACAGCCGCCAGGACCGGCGAGAAGGATGGGCCGTTTCAAGCCCAACGCGATCGCGAGTGCCTGCAAATTGCGCTTGGTCGATGCTGTCGGGACCAACGCCGTTGCCGCCTCGCCATCAGCACTGCTGCCTGAAGTCTCCTTCTGCATGCGCTTGGTCGGAATCAACACGCCAAAGACATTCGTGAGCGACTCGTGGAACGGCACCGGACGCCACGCTTCTTCTTCTGCTGTCTCTTGAGCGGTCTCCTCACTGCCACTGAGCACGAGCTCGACGCGCTGCGTTTGGAACGCCATCTCCAAGCGGTGTTCGTCCATTTCAATTGTGCGCACAACGTTATGGCGGCTCGCGACCGCGGCGTCTTCACCCACGTGGAGCTCTTGCAAAAACGCATTGCGCTGCTTGTTGCTCATGCGCAACACAAGCGCCGCGACCCGCGCCGCGTACCACCGCACGCGCAAGTCTTCGTGGAAACACAGTGGGTACACACTCGCCCAATTCCAAATGGGAGCCATTTCGTGGGGGTACAGTTGCAAGACCCTGTACGCGATCACCACAATGCGACGCAGACGCAAACGCACAATTGGTGATTTATGTTGCTGCAGTTGCTGTTGCTGTTGCGTCGCGGAGATGGCGACGTACTCGAAAAAGCAAGGCGATTCAATGAAATACTGCAACACAAGGTGCTTGGTTTGCGGACAAAACGCCAACAAAGTCGCCAACGTGCCTGCGATTTTTTCGCGGCGCAAGAGGTTGTCGTTGCAAATGGTAAACGTCTCTTGTTCGTCGTCTTTGTCTTGTTCGTACAGCGTCAGCGTGGTCGAGTCCATGAGCCGCGCCATCAAATCCAGGCAAAACGCACGCAAATGCTTGAGGATGACCCACAGAAACTCTTCTTGCACCAAGCAAGAAGCCATCGCATTGAGGTAGGCGCGCGCGACGTCGCTCTCGGCCGCAGCACCGACACTGTTGCTGCTGCTACCAGCAGTAGCCCCAGCAGCTCCTGTAGCGCTGGTCTTATTCTTGTTCTTCTGGTTCTTCTGGTTCTTCTTGTTGCTGCTGCCGGTGTCTTGCGTGTGTGACACTGCAGCATTCTCCTCCACCGCCCAGTCGGCAAGTTGGCGCGCTTGCTGCACCGCCGGGTGCTGCTGGATGCGCGGACTCTCATGGAGAACAAGGTAGACAGCACGCTGGAGCCGCTGCTGACTGACCATCGCGATGCTTTCGGCGTCAAACGCAGCAGCCTCCGCTGCCATCGTAGCCGTCGTAGCCGTCGTGGTGGTGGTTGTCGCCGCCATTGTCTTTGAACTCATGGCCAACGGTTGTTGCCTTTGAAGACCCGCTGCCATCAAACAAAAAATTTGGCTCAAAAAACCCGTGAAACGGTGTGAATCGCAGCCCAGCCAACCAGCCTTTGCAAAATGAATTTACACCCAATTCAATGAATTGTATCGCCGCCTCCATTCAAATTGATTACACCGTGGATTTCTGATACCCTGTCTAAATCAATACACAGCAATGACATGCATGGACCGTGGTTACCGTGTAACCCCCGTCTGAAATATTATTCTGTCCGAAACAGTAGGTTTGTATTTTGCCAGAGCGTGAAAGGTTGGCTGGCTGGCAATTGCAGCAAGTGAATTGTCAAGAGCTCACCGCCATATTGAGCAGCTCCCTTGCACCTGGACACAACCACGAGCTGCAGTACCTATCAAGATGATCTCCGCTGTCGCATGGGTGCCACGTGGCGCGTCCAAGCGCACGCCGCAAAAGCTTCAGCTCACCGATGCCGAGATGGAAATGATGCAACAGCTCGCGAAAGAAGAGGAAGACGATGAGCAGGACGCCATGGACGATGACGACGACGACGACGACAGCGATGACTTTGATGCCGACGCTGAACCGACTGCTTCTGCTGGAAGTGACAACAAAGCCATCGATGGTCTTCCTGCGTCTTTCCGAATGGACGAGTACGATGACGAAGATGACGATGCCGCCGTGAAAAACTTTCTCGCTGGTGGCGGCCACGATATGGGCGAGATCGGCGACTCGGAGGAGGAGGACGATAACGACGACAACAACGACAATGGAGAGGAGGACGAAGAAGAGGACGAGGATGAGGACGAGGAAGGCGAGTCGGCGGAGGACTTGGATATCAACATGGATGCGAATGCCGTGCTGGATGACGACGACGACGACGCCGACCATGAAGAATACGACAAAGAAGACGAAGAAATCTTGCCCACGGACTCGGTGATCTTGGTCGCCAACACGGAAGACGATTTCAGCAACTTGGAAGTGCAAGTGTACGATGAAAACACCGGCGCGTTGTACGTCCACCACGAAATCAACTTGCCAGCGTTCCCATTGTGTCTCGCCTGGATGGACTGCGCGCCGATGCCGCTGGATCCAGCGACAGGCCCCGTGGATGGAAGCTTTGTCGCCGTGGGCACGTTCAGCCCTGGCATTGAGATCTGGAACTTGGACGTGCTGGATGTGCTGGAACCCACCGCGACGCTTGGTGGCGAAATGCACAACGAGCTGCGCAACGTGGCCGTGCCAAAGGCCATGCGCAAGCGCAAGGACAAGAAAGCCGCGCTCAAAGCAGGCAGCCACACGGACGCGGTCTTGTCGCTGGACTGGAACAGCAGCCACCGGAATATGCTCGCCAGTGGGTCGGCCGATATGACGGTCAAAGTGTGGGATATCACCACACAGGCGTGTCTGTACACCATGAGCCACCACACGAGCAAAGTGCAAAGCGTGCGATGGAACCCCGTGGAGACCACGGTGCTCGCGTCGGCTGGCTTTGACCGCAATCTGGTCGTGCTCGATGGCCGCCAGCCAGACGCCTGCTCCAAGTTTGAGCTCAGCGGCGAAGTCGAAAGCCTCGTGTGGGCGCCGTACGATCCGACCACGATCGTCGCGTCTTCCGAAGATGGTGTAGTCGTGGGCTTTGACGTGCGTAAGAACGGATCGGCGCCGCTTTTCCGCTTGAACGCCCACGCCGGCGCCGTCTCGGCCATCTCGTTTTCCCACAGAATCCCAGGCATGTTCGCCACCGCCGGCGTCGACAAGACCGTCAAGATCTGGGATCTCAAGGACAACACACCCGTGTGCATCACCTCCAAGGAAATGAATGTGGTACGTTTTTTTTTTAATTATTTTTGGTGGTGTTTTATTTTTCATTCTAATATTTGATTTCTTATTTCGATTTTTTTTTTTTTAGGGTGAGCTTTTTGCCATGTCGTTTTACCAAGATTCGCCGTTTATGCTTGGCGTCGGTGGCTCAAAAGGCGTGCTGGCGCTGTGGGATACAGTGGAAAACCAAGCCATCGAGCGCCGCTTTAGCTCGCGCGTGCAAACGTCCAGTACGAGTGCAGGCAACTTTAACATGGCCGCGACTTTCCGATCGCCGCAGCAACTCGCTGATGATTTGATTCGAGAAGAAGAAGAGGAAGCGGCCGCACAGAAAAAGGCACAAAACGGAAGTAGCAAGAAAACAAAGAGCAAAGGCAAAAAGAAATAGACAGAAACAAATCGGAACAAAGAGGACCTTAAAATATGATGATATACGTAGTAGATTTCATGTTCTGTCCATGGATTATCTGTATTCTTCACACTTTTAAAAAGAAAGGCATTGGCGGGTGGGAAGAAGCTCGTGAAAAAGAAGAAACCAGACCACCAAATTGACCCAGTTCCATAAGGAGTGTCAGGCTTCGTTTGAGTGCTGTCGCTTTGAGGTGGTGAATGACCATACCATCATGGAAACCACCTTCTGTCGTACTGTACATTGAGCTGGCGAGTTACTGATTCAAATACTAAAGGGATGGCGCGAAAAGCTCAACTCACAACTGGAACGTAACAAGATTTATTTCATTCACATCGCTGTTTTGGAAATCACGTCGCATACAGAACTTCCCCGTACCTTATTTGTTTTCACACGAAAGGACTGGTGCGGCAAATCTTCAGCGCTTTTGGTGCATTCTTCCCATGCTCATCACAGAATGCGCTTGGTGCAGAACATCTTTTTCACAATTTCCAAAAAGAAAACAAAGACTTCGTCGTAAAAATCGATTTTTTTTATTTTACGTTAAATCAAAAATGTTCTTTTTACTCTTCGCTAAACTCATTCAGTTCCATGGACAAAATCGCATAAATTGCATCTTCCAGCTCACATTTCATCGCGTACAATGGCAGTTCCACTCGATTGAAACAAGTGTGGACTTTCGGGAACCCTTTGGTTTGGTGGAGCAAAGGCCGCAATGCAAACGCACAAATGCGGCCGTCGTAACTCGTGAGCCCTCGGAAGCCTTGCACGGGCACGCGTGAGGACCCAGTGCTGAACTGTAAGAACCGCGCACGCTCGTCCTCTGTGAGTTGCGCCATGACCTCCCAGAACCACTCCACTACGCGCCCATGCTCGCCAAAGCTTGCCGCGACGGTCGTATTCCGTCGCCAGTCGACTAAATCAATTTCGGGCAGCCCACAGAGCACGAGCTCGAGCTCTTGGTAGTCAAAGACCATGAGGTTTTCTTGTGGGATGACTTCAAAAAGCCCCAGCGAGAGTGCTTGTAATTGCTCGGCGTACCGGTCCAGCATCAAATACCGTAATTTGAGATGTAAATACTCGGCCTTGTTTTCGTCCGTGACCGAAATATCGTTTCCGCCAGGGATCAACTCAATCACAATGGGCTGGTCGTCTCGGATCTCGGTCACACTAAACGTGAGCTCCAGTGCGTCGACGTTGTCGTTTTCACGCACCCACTTCATACTGTTATACACCTCCGGGTCCACGTACTGCAGATCCGAAAACGTGATGGGCACGCCCAAAAAATGTTTCAAAATGGGTAAGCAAAGCCTCGCTTGCATGGTCTGGCCTTCCAAAAGCGCACGTCCAATGAGCCGCCCAATGCCTCGGAAATACAATAAATGGTCGGCCGTACAGTCGATCGAGTTCGGGTTGATCGCGACCGACTGGTTATTGCGGTGGCAATTCATAAACAAGCCTAGCGAATCATCCAATAGTTTTTCAAACAAGATCGAAAACCATTCGCGCTGCAATCCTCCTGCGTCGATGCCGATCTCGCCGATAAACTCGATCCGAAGCGGGAAATGGATATGCTCCAACTGGATGCCTAGCAGCTGTTCCATGGATTCCACCAAGATATTCTCTCGGTGGACGCTGAGCTTGATGCGGCCTTCGTCCCAGTTGCGTAATAATCCATTCATGCGTTCCAAGAACCACGTATACTTTTTCTGGAACGGTAGCTGGCTCACTTGGTCAATGAGTTCCAATTCATCGGCTCGGATCCGGTACCCTGTGATGGTCGTCGCGGCATCGGCACGGGAAGTCTCAGCGAACGTCAGCCGGCCTTCGCTGCTCACGGAGGACCGCACAAGGTAGGTGACAAAGCCCGATGACGGTCGCGCGGCGCTGGTGCTGTTGCTGTTGCTGTGGGACACGGGCACCATGGACGGCGCGAGGACGCGGGTCGTGCCACCAGGACTGGTACTTGTATTTGTATGGTTGCCTCGGCTGCTGTACACGATATCTTGGCGTTCCCAGAAAGCCGTGCCATCCAGTGCGATTTTGCGGACCCATTCTTTGCGTTTTCTTGCGTACCGTTGCCGTGGGTTGAGTGCGCTGAGACTCAGATTCTGGGTCGACGACAACGAACGGCTGAGCCGCAGTGACGTGGAGGAACTGCTGCTTCCTGTGAGTGTCGTCCGTGAGGTCGCCACAGCATTCCCACCGGCGCTGCGGTGCTGCCGTTTGATGCGCAATTCGCCCAGTTCCGCGACCACCGACCCGCGCCGCGTGGTGTTGCGCTTTGTGCCGCAAAGCAAACAGTCGCGCTTGTCCATTGCGTTTGTGAACTCACACACGAGACACTTCCATCGCTCGTCGCCTTCCCCACTACATAGAAAGAGAGAGTGTTTAACATGAGTACGGGCACTGGAACAATACTCATAGCGACGACACACCATACACACGTACTTTCGTTCCAAGTCAAGCCGTGTGACCGGCTCTGCGACTTCATTCAGAAGGATTCTGTGGCAATGGAGAAAAAAAAAGGGGTTAGCGATCATTCGTTTCCCTTTCTGGTGATTGCGCGGGTTTGCCTCTATTACCTAGCGAGAAATGACCGCGACATATGCTGGCGGTTGCCGTTGTTGCGCCGATCTTTGAGCAGGTAGAGCCCGCCGACCACCAGTAGCAGCATCACCACCGCCATGAGCGAGAGAAGAAGCTCCATACTCGCGCCATCGGCATCGCTCATTTTGTGTGCTGGGCGTTTCCCCTCACTCTATCAACTTCACGAACGTTCAATATCACCGCCGTCGTGTGGACGCGGGATGGTTAATGCTGTGGCCGGCCACAAGGTGTGTGGATGGATCTGTGGAGTGGCGGCTTTTTGCGTGGACCAATAGCGTGGACCAATAATGTGTGACGCTTTCCGCGAACGTTGGCCCGCTTTCCTGGTGTATGATGAAGTCGGTTGCGAGGTTTTCCGTCGTGTCTGACTTTATCCAAGTCACCAAAGTTGTGACGAGATGACAATCCCCTCAATGGGCAACAGACCTCTACAATGTTTGCAACTTACTGGCTGTAATACTCGTGGTTCCATATGTTGCGCGTTTAGAGGTTCGTGCGAAAGCTGGGCGTGCAGCAGCTGGTGGGTTTTCCAAACTTGGGACCAACACGATTTCCGTTTCTCCGGAAGGTTCAAGGAAGGCTTGAAAGACTGGAATCCTATCCAGAAATGTATCCACGGTAAAAAAAAAGAGAGAAAGAGGTACGAGGAGGAGTCAGGATGACCATGGATGGATTCACGGAATGGCGGAAGTGATGACTTGGCGCCGGTGCTCACTGAGCTCAAGTGGCTGTACTGCACAGCTGAGCTCAAAATGGCCAACACTACTATAACCGGCCACGGCGTCGAGTACCGGTACTGTACATTTGTACGTATCCAGTTGCTGTTGAAGCTGACGCCACGGATCTGAGATGGACAGGGAAGTCGGACCCACTCAGCACTTACAGTACTTTAGCATAATGCGTCAGCTGTGCGTCCCTCTTCCACAAAAAGCTTTTTAGAAAACAAATATATTTACCATCAAGGATGGACGATCCGCGAAAGCTATGTTGTCTACGGCGTTCTAAGCCTTTCGTCGACGTCGTGGTGCACGGAAGCTTGGCTACAAACAGATCCACAGACATAACGAGTAAGCTTTCGCTTTCTTCTTCCTATCTCTGTACCCCTACCTCTCTTCTACGACCATCTTACGGTGGAACGTACCATATCATCGTTGTCGGAAGCCTCACTTGCTGACTGGCCCTTCGTCTCTTCGTCTTCCTCATCTTTTGCTGCAGCACCTCGTCTCCGTTTCGTTGGTGGCGTTTGCTGTGGTGTGGTCGGCGAGGTCTTTTCACCGTCGCTCTCGGCCTGTTGTGAAGATGCACTTTCATCCACGCTCTTCCTCGCGACAGATCGAACAGATCCAACCGACTCACGCTTGTCCACACGAGATGCGACCGAGGCACGCGGCACAAAGCAATCCGAGTCATCCTCACTCTCACTCGACATGTCTACAAACGTCTTGGTCTGCGCGCGGGCTTTCCGCATGAAAGACTGACGCCGACTCGGTGTCTCAATGGCAGCATCCTCATCGTCTCTGGCGCTGGGTGTAGGAGGAAGAGCAGGGGTGCTTTTGGACAAGGACTTGCGTTTTGTCTTCCCCGAGGATGGGACAGGAGATGGCCGCCGTTGTTTCTGCGCAGAGGCAGGAGGAGACTGCATTTCGATAAACGTAGACGAGATACCAGCCGCCTTGATCGGCGACAAAGACGCCTGCGCAATAAATACAAAAAAGGAAAACGTCAGTGCACTGAATCATTTCAATATGCCAGCCCATATCAGGCAAACTCACCATAACACGCGATTTCTTCTTCGTTGGTTCAGCTTGCCCATCGTCTTGCTCACGCGTGGA
The DNA here is from genome assembly GCA_023336165.1 of Pythium monospermum. Lineage (NCBI taxonomy): Eukaryota > Oomycota > Peronosporomycetes > Pythiales > Pythiaceae > Pythium > Pythium monospermum. The sequence continues at coordinate 27,325 of JAADWJ010000145.1, forward strand.
CTTCCCCGCGGATGATCGCCGACTGTCGGTGGACTTGCCAGCGCTGAAGAGTTGCTTTGGCAAATAGATCTTGCCCGGGAAAGACTTCAAGTTGGACTGGTTCTTGATGCGGCGCTTGAGCAACCCTACGGCGCATTCAATGAGCGGGTACATCGCGACGCTTTTTGCGTCCAACACGTCATGGCAGTCGGATAACTTGGTCACGATTTGCAGTAAAAAGGCAATGTTATCGGCTTCGACACTATTTGGTGGCATGAGCCCGTCGAGGAAAAAGCTCATGTACGCGACCTGGTCACTCCATGTTGGGTCGGTGAACAATGAATTGCGCTGGCCACTCGCATGGGCCTTCTTGGCTGTGGACGCTGGGAAATCAGGGTGGTGTGCGAGAAGATGGATAACATAAGGCAATGCATACTCTGGAACCATCAAGGCATTCACATTCTGGCGGTCTCCATCCGCATCATCGTTGTCTCCCGTTGATTGAGACGCAGGGCGCGCTGATGTCGCTTCAAAGACGCGGCGCATGCGTTCCACCGCCGCAATGAGCAATCCACGAGCATTTTTCTTGAGAATCGCGTTGGTCTCGGTGGCGGCAAGGACCAAGAAACTGAGATACTTGTGCGGATGTGGGATCGCATTCTTCATCAAGTTGGACGATAACTTTTTCACAAACGCTTTCCGCACTTCTTCGACCGCGTCTTGCATCACAAAACCAAGAATATGCCACTCGGCCACTGTCAAGGAACTCTCAATAGTGCGATGGCGAAGCAATTTCACCAAGTTACACGCCGCCGCAATGCGGTACTTCACAGGAAGCGACCCAGACGACGCCCACAGGCGGCCATCGGATCGAAGTAAGTCGAACAAAAGTTGCACCAACTGTTTGCTTCTTTCCAACAACTTGCTCGAGTCACCATCGTGGCAGTAAAGAAGAAGATCCGACGCGACTTTGATCGCCAAACAGCGCATCTCGGCTGTTTTACTGGCTGTGACGCCATTATTCTTGCCTGACTTCTTGAGCTTGGTTGGCTCACTGTTTGCCTGTGGCTGAATGTAGTTATCCATGAGTGCTTGCCATAAGTTCGCCACATTATCTGGATGATGGTGCAGTTGCAACGGGCAGCGCTTGCAAAACTCATGGAGGCTGTGCAGCGTTGATACCGACGCAGTCACATTCGTAGCGACAAGCATCTTTTTCGAGCAAAGCTTAGATACCAGCACGCCAATGTCCTTTGAGTCGCCGAAGAAATTCGCCAAGACTTGGGCGGCAAATTTGGCAGGCGCTCCATCGTCTTGTGCGCTGCTGTTTTTAACCGCGACCCCGAGACAACACTGCTTCAGGTAATTCTTGAGAGCATTCGACGGCATCGAGTCAGTGGCTTGGCGATCCAGATCATCAAGCGTCTCGAGCTGGCGCTTTTTCCAGTAGTGGGAAAATTCACTGAGCACGGTGAGCAAACTGATGATCACCTTGTAGTCCTTTTCCACATCCTCGTCCTCATCGTCCTCTGCGTCGTCTTCGTCCTTGTCTGCATTATCTGCAGTTTTTGCTTTTGACGGTGCACTGTCATCGTTTTGCGTGAGGATGGTCTCCATTTCGTCTTGTACAAACCGCCCGACCAATTGCGGGGTCGTGCGGGATACAATCAACAACAAATCCGTCACCGATCGGTTTTCTCGATGATGCGGCAGTCCCGTGCCGACAAAGAACCCCAAGAAAACCGACAGTGTGGCTTCACTGATGGTCAACATGTTCAGTTTGCGACAAAAATTCTTCAGAAATTCACCAAGTGGCGTCTTGGAGCCCACAGATTTGACCATACGGTCTCTTGCACTGCGATACTCTTGCTGGGACTTGGAGCAGTCACAAAGTAGCTCCAGTTGCTTGAACACGCTCTGATCTTTCCACTTGACGAGCTGATCCAAAAGCTTGCCCAAGTTATCTGTCTCACTGAATAATGAAGCAATCCCAGCGAGGAAAGCGTCCTTGGCCTTCTCCATCATTGCTTCGGCATGCTTTGCATCGGATGATGACCTGCGAGCAATCTTTCTCACTGACAAGAAAGACTCCACGATCGTCTGGCACTTGGCTCGTTCTACAAACACGCGCCGCAAAGCCTCTCTTGAAGTGGCGTCCAGCGAATGGTAGATGAACAGCAAACCCTTTGCGCGGACCACCTCGGAGAGCGCCTTGGGCAACAAGATATCGTCCAGCAACTGGATCACACGCAGTTTCAATTCTTGTTGCGGATAGGCAAAACACTTGAGCACGTAGTCCGGAACCCAACCGAGTTTCTTCACATTGCCAGTCGGCATGAGGCTATTTCCAATGGAAATGCCTTTGCTCGTTTCGTCCTCTTCCTCATCCTCTTCTTCTGTCGAAGGGGCCCAGTAGCTTGCAATATGGGCAGCGTAGACTTGGCTCAATCCTGTCATGGTCTCTTTGCGCAGCACGACACGTTTGTCCTTCATTCGCTCGCCGACTTGGCGCAAGCACTCTTCACTCACGACATCCAAGTTGTTGGCCGCCAGATCACACACTTCATTCACAGTGAGACGACGAACTTCCCATTCTGGATCACTCAATCGGGCGATGAATTCTTTTTCAATCAATGCTGCTAACTCGGGCTTGCGCTGCCAAATGATGGCGCTCACTTGTACCATTTGAAGCCGAATTTCTTTGCTCACATCACGGAAACGGCCCAGAAAGTCACGAAAGTTCTTCATGTAATCGTGGCCGTAATCTGCGTGAGATGACGCAAAAAGCCGCCCCATTAAAGCGATCGCCTCCGAGCGCGTGGCGACTTCATCGACTTGAAGTTGCATGCAAACATTCGGCAACACGTACAACAACAGCGACGAATTGATCTTGTGGACCTCATAGATCAACGTGTACACATGCTCCTTGAGCTCGGAGGTCTTGTTCATGAACATGGTTGGTGCATCAACCAGCACACTGTTGAAGAAATGCGACAAATGGCTCTGCAAGTGGTCACTCGTGCGGCGAATGAGCTCTTGCGCCATGTGGTACGGGCCTCGTTCCGAGGGCGATCCCGTGGCATCCGCGGCAGTCGCCATCGTGGCTTCGAGGGGCGACTGATTTGCATGAACCAACGGGGAGAGAATCACGTCGAGCAGTGGCTGCTCAATGGAGTCACTCTCTTCAATACACGCGACCAGGATCGACACCATCATATTCTCGATCTTTGCGGAATGTTCCTTGCGAATCGTATTGAACAAAACGCGGAAAAGCTGCACCAGCAAAGTGTCGTCGCTCTCTTCCGGAATGTAGTCCATACCCAGCAGTAGTAAACAAGACTTGACACTCGCGAGGCTCTCGAGAATGTACAAGTAGTGCAAATCAGTCGATGACGCATTTTGCTTGCTGGCCGCCGTCGCATCGTCATGGCCTTCCATCGCTAGGCAACGGAGCTGCTCGAGAATCAACTGGAAGGCATCGTAGAGCTCTTCATTCGACTTGAACGGCATATCCGGCGCGAATACGCGCAGGAATTCCACAAAGCAACAGGCCGCCAAAGACCGCACATTCTTTTCACCATGGTCCATGATCTTGTCGTTCAGAAGCTCTGCGCAAAGCAGACGCAATTTTTCCAATGGAACCTCCATGGTGGCATCTTGATGTTGCTGGTTGGGGATTTGCTGAAGCGCGGCCCACGTTTGCTTCAGACGGCGCGATAGCTCGGTGGAATTGCCCGCGGACAGCAAGTACGAACCAGAAACAATGTGGTCCAGTGAGCCATCGCCTGATGCGCCACGACCCAGTCGCTGCGACGAGGATACCACGCGCGTCGTTCGCCGTGGACCTCTCTCTTCGCTTTTCCTTTCTTCTTCTTCGTTTTCGTCTTCGTTGAACCCGTGATCTGCCTGGCGCGAGGATTGCCCGCCACCGACTGCAAGCACTGGTCGCCTTTTCCACTGGGACATCGTGAACTCGTTGCCTGTGGCGTTGCTTCCATCCATCGGATCGTCATCTTCATCACTTACTACGGTGTCCATCATCTCCTCTTCTTCGTCTTTTGGTTGTTTCGCCGCGCTTCCTTTGTCCTTGCGCTTCAGTGCCGATTTGGCCATCGAGTCCACAATGGACTGCTGCTTCGGCTTGCCACCAGGGTTGGTGGGGGCGTTGCCCATGGTGGTGCCTTTCTTGTCCTTGCTGGACGACGAGCCAGCCGCTGCCGTCTTGGCTTTGGTGGTGGTCGTCGACGCGGGCGCGCTGCGCTTCTTGGCCATGTTGTCCGTCTCGGCTTGGTCGTCAAATGCACCGCCAAAACAAGTGCAAAAATGTCCGTGTACCTCGCAAAGGGCAACCCATTCCCGACTAAATTTGTACGAACAGGATGGTCCATCGTACACAAATTGAGGCAATTGGCGCCAAAAATGAGGAAGTGAGCGGGTAGCGGTTTGTAACGGTTACAAACAGGACATGGCCTGGTAACCAGAACCGGAAACTCCAGGACAAGAAATATGACCACGAGCTCTTCCATGATGATGGAAGACGGCAACACTTTCGTTACAATGATGTGTATTTCTTACGAACGTTACGTATCCTACTCAGAGTTCCAACAACTCACGGGAATCATTTTCGTGCGATGAGACGATGTTCACGGTCTCAAGCTTCTTGCGATACCGAGTGGCCTTGGGGGCTGGTGGAGCGACAGGTGGGCTGTGTTTCTGCTTGTAGTGCTGCGTGGGCGATTGCTTGGTGCACGACATGCTGCTTTGCAGTTCAGGTTTGATGATGCGACCCCTGCCGTCCATGGCTGTCGTGGTTGCGGGCGGTTGCCAGTTGATGTCTGGACACGACCTCGAAAATTCCTTATTCGACGACAATTTGTCTTCATTCGCTGCGATCGTCGGCCCCATGGATCTTGACAGAGCAAACCCATTAGACGAAGAAGATGACGCCATGGTGCGGTTCGCTTGCCGCCTTCCGCTTACGCCGGGTCCACGCGCTCGCTCGTGAGAGGATTTGGTCGGGAATACCCGCGAGTGGACCAGTGCTGGTTGCATTCCCGAGAGAGTCTCCATCAAGTGGCGCTTCGTTTTCGTCGGTGAGAATTGCTCACGTTCCTTCGCTTGACTCCAACAGGAATGGTAGCTTTGATGGGATGGATCGTCGTAGCAAAGGCACAATGACATGAGCTTCCGGCAATACCCACACTTGCCATCCCACGGGACCACTGGCATCCCCGACGCGATGTCCACTGCAGCATTGAACCCTCGGATAATCGGCATTTCCACTGCTCTTGGTCGTTGAAATCGCTCGACGTTTGTTCTTGTGCTCTTGGCTGCAGTTTTCACTTTGGGCCATCAAGTTTTTGCTTTCGCCGACTGACTGCGCCTGCTGTAAATGAGCCATTGCAGCTGCGCTTCCACTCGTGTGCAGTGGCGCCACGGCTTCAGGTGACCTGGTTGGGTGGGGAAGAGATCCATCGGCGATTGGGAAGCTGCAATAAAGCTCGCGGCTCCATCCTCCCGTTGCGCACTATCCTTTCTCATCGATTCATTGAGCTGTCAACGGATGTCACAATGTGACGTTCGGAACAACCTCCTATATTTGATATATCGCTGGAGCACATCAAAAACCTTCCTAGACCGATATGTACTACATTAACAGCCACTCAAATCCAAATTGGTGGGCGTCCCTTCCGTTCCCTTCGCCTCGGCAAGCGCAGTTCTCTCCATGCATCTTGGCCGTTGCACCACTCATGTCCATCGATTTCTCGGCACAGACATAGCTTCCTTCGAAAGGTCAATGGTCACGCAGAGCAAATTGCGTGTTCGTGTCAACCGGAAAACACAGTCTCGTTCACAGCATACAGTCTTGTCAAACGAACTCAAGAGCTTCATCTTCTCCACGACCTTGTCGAAGCCCACAGTGAAACGGTTAGTGCTAGTGTTCGTGATGCCCTCTTGGATGTTTGTGGGGGAGGATCTCAGGAGTGCGATTACGGTGTCGCACAGAGTATTTGCGCATTATTGTCCAAAAATTGTATTCATCCCACTCAAAACAAAAACAAAACAAAAACAAATTTCTCGTCAAGTGGCTTGGTTGGCCCAGGCTCGTCTTGACGAAGTCTTTAAAGAATTTCGTCATGAAGATGTGTTTTTTCCCCATGGGTTTATCACATTCAGTTGTTCTGAGTCCGTCCGGAATAATTGGAAAATAAGATCATCAACTTAGTTGTTGTGGTCCATGAATATTCAAGGAGCTTTTGGGAGAGCAGGCACTATTGCGGCCATTATCCATGAACGATGCATCCCAAAGCGACCGAATACGCACACTATCCACCAGCAAGTCTTCTCTACATTGTGCTACAGCATTGGAAACCAGCCAAGCGATATAGAAAAAAGGAGATTCAAGCATGTCATTCTTTTACTTCACACAGTACTGTACACCAGCACATATCCTTACCCACACACTAAGTCCCGTCTCTCCAAACCGTTTCTTCTCCACCAATAATGCCGATTCCATTCCCCATGTCTTCGCTGCGTCACACCAATGCACTCATGGTGGTCTTGCCACAGTTTGAGTTCCATTGCCGTTGGCCAACACAACTCGGAGCGATTTGGCCCGTGGAAAAGGACATCCTCGCATCTTCCATACACATCGCTACCAAATCCAACGAGCCTAGCATGGTCTGCAAGCCCGCCACAAAATCCATGTCGGTGCCAAACCAACTCACCTTCCCATTCTCTTCAAAGACAAACCGCAACTTTCCCGGCACGTGGATTGGTTTGCGGATCATATCTTGAAGGATCTCTTCTTTGCCGCGAAGGCTTGGGTACAGACACGACAACCCATCTCGTCGAGAGCGGATCGTCAAGACAACGTTGACAACCACGACCGTCATTTCTCCGATCGTGGACACCTCCACGCCGCCCGCGTGGTACTGGGTTTTGAGAAAGACACTGCTGTACAGGCGCCACTGCGCCATCAGCGTGTCAATGCCTTTGTAATCTGGCCCATCGACATCGGCAAGCATCACCGAGCGCACGAACCGAGCTTGTTGCTCGCATTTTTTCTCGACAAAGCCATGCTCAAAGAAGCGCAAGTATTCCATGGCCACTTTTGTCGGTGCACCAGCGATTGAGCCACGGGACGAAAACACATTGCGACTTTGGAAACGAATTTGCCACTCGTTTTCCAGTCGTGCGACGCTTTCGGCAAGCGCTGTGACTTCTTGTTCCAGCAGCAGTGTGGTGTCTTTTTGCTTGGCACGATGGCGCCGCTGATGGAGTTTGTACTGGAGCCGCCGCCGCAGCACTTTCTCTTCAGCGGTGAACGGTACGCCGTTGCGCGGCCGCATCATGGCCTGTTCTCGCATTAACTCTTGGTCGGCGTCATCTCCAACGGACCCGGAAGATCTCGCTTTGTTTCCGGTTGTAGTCGCAGTAGCCATGGTCGGATGATGAATTGACAGTCGTCCGTGCTCAGACTTGTGGGTGGTTTGATGGTACTGGTGCGATGGATGCGAAGTGACCATCGTCGTCCTTTGCGGTCGATTAAAAAATGAGTACACGCAGCACGTGGCCGTCGGTTTTTTGCGAATGTGAGTGAGCACGTGGTGTCCGAGCCAAGGGCGTGGTCTTTCACGCAAACGCGGCGCCAAGAGAGGGGATACAGTAGCTCCTCCCCGTCGTCTGTGTTTGTTCGCTTCTTCGACCTTTCACGCGTCCCATCAAAGGGTGGGATGGCAGGACAAAATGGCATCTTGAGTTTAGTATACCTGAAGAAGGGGTGCACCGACCTCGTGTGAAACTTCCCCGGCATGGCGAACTCAATGGAGGCATCTGATTGGACAGACAGCCCAGATTCAATACTTGATTGGTTTAATTTTCAGGGGTCGGCGTTTAGGTGAATTTTACAGTACTGGAGGTACAGTAGCCAAATGTTATTTATAGCGTAATTTACTTCAATCTTCACCCTTAAATGGCTCACAATCGGTGTGAGTCCACGAAACACATCGGGACCGTTTCTGTGCACCCACACGGGGTTGTGACATGGCTGAGTCATCTGTGTGTACCGTAGGTTGGAGCACCATAATGAGCAATCTTATGTTGCAGCAGGGGGTTTCCGTTTCACCCAAATATCATGAAACGACGCCAAAAGCAGCTTCAACCACGCCGCGCACGCACCTCTTCATGCCCGTAGCGCTCCTTGCTTCCTTGCAGCACGAGCGGCGACGGTAGTGTACGCACCTCCCCACATCCATACGCAGAGCCATGGCTGTCATCCGTACGCCTCCACGCCCCTCGTCCTCATCCTCTTCCTCCTGCTCTGGCGGCCGCTCGCCACCAAGACGCCGCAATGGGTTAACACGGGTCGTCCACCTGTCCATGAAGCTCCGCGGCGGCGCGCAGCTCGGCAAGGCCGTGAAAGGCCGCAGCAAAGAAGGCAAAAATGGCGGCAAAGGCGGCGAAGGCACCGAAGAAGAACGCCGCTTGCAAGAATCCATCAAGCGCATGGAGATGAACGATTACATGAAAAAGCTCACGCAATCGAAAAAAGCACTTTTACAAGAATTCATGGCCAAAGAAGACAAAATTTCCAAGATGAACAAGCTCAAAATCCAAAACCATTGGCGCAAGATCATGCGGCTTGTCAAAGTCGAATCGCTTCGCAAAGAAGTTGAGATCCGGTCGCAAAACCATGAACGTGACGTGGACCGCAAAGACGCCATCATTCAAATGCTGGACCGAGATTTAGAGGAATCCGAAGAGCAATTCCAAATGGCATTGCGGTCCCATTTGCTCAATATTGACGAGTTTATTGATCTTCAAGATGAACGGCTTCTTGGCTTGGAAAAAGAATTTGAACGCGATTTGAGAGAATTAGAACAAGAATTTACGATTGAAAAAGAAAAAGTCATCGCACAACATGGTGTGGAAAAAAATGAATTACAACGCATCATGAGTGCCGTGGAACATCAAGAAAAAGAAAAAGAAGCCGAAGCGAGACAAGAACACGAGCAACTTCGTGAAGAAATTCGCAATAAAAATTTAGAAGATATCAATGTCTTGCGGATCACGCTTGATTCCACGATTGAAGAATTGGAGCAACATTTTGAGACGGCGCATTTGAATTATTTGCAAAATACTGACCAACGGACCCAAGATTTCAAGTATTTGACTGCAAAAGACCAAGAATTGTCGCGTGATATTGAATTAAAAATTCGTAAAATTGAGCGGCTCCAATCCAGTATCGCCCATTGGCGCACCAAGATCGCACAAAATGTCAAAGAATGTACCGAACGGAACCGTGCGTTGGAAGAAGAAAAAAACGCCATCTCGGTCCATTTCCAAAAACTCAAAGCCAAGATGAACCGGATGCGTGATGACCACAAGAGACGGCTGACCGATTTGTCCAATAATGCTCGCAACGCGAAAAAAACACTGGACAGTCAAGTGGAATTAGCAGAGCGGATCATTTCGCTGGGCGAGCTGGTGCGCAAGCTGGAAACCGAGCGAGAACGGGTGTTGCCGTTCTACCACTCGACGCTTGCGGATGAAAAAGAAGCGAATGAAATCACCGAGCAAGTGCGGCTCGCGGTGCGGCCAGGTATTTTATATATATATTTTCTGTGGAAAATATCATGATATATAATACGAATTTCCTACTATTTTATCCTGCAGAGCAAGTGCAAGGCGAAGAAAGTGGCGATTTGGTCGAGTTTCAACCCCATGGACTGAACAACGGCGTGGTGGTCTCGGAATGGGAATATCTGGATTTGTTCTGGAAACGGTACAATAAAGTGCTCCTGGATGACTTGGCGATCAAGCGTGAAAAAGAGCGGTACGAAAATGAAAACAAAGAGCTACAGGCCATTTTGAAGCAGTATTTGGACGGCATCTCAGTCAACGACAACGTGTTGAACAACGCCAACCCGTTGCTGGTCGTGAATGGACGATTGAAACTCCACCAGCCCGAAGGAGCGAGCCAGAAAAGCAAACCTGTGATCGATGCCAACCACATGGTCGCCACAAACCGTGTGAGCAAGTGACCTAACAACTTCTTAATCATATTGAAAATATACATTTGTTTTTATACTGTATGCCTCTTTTATACACAATACGACGGCACCTTCAAACACTGTTCTCTTCAAATATAACTGCTACGGTGTACTGCAGATCTGCTATGAAAGCAGCATCTCCAAACGGTGGCTGCGAGGAGGTACCGGTACCGGTACTGGTACTGGTCCTGGTACTGGTCCTGAATTTTCGGTAGTATTGCCACTGTCGCCATCAGCCCCTTCTTCTTCGTCCTCTTCTTCGTGGCCATCGGATGGCGTGATGCGGCCCGTGGAAAGCGAGATTTTGGCGCTATCCACACAGCGACACACTTTTTCAATGGAGCCGCCAAAAATTTGTTGCAAACCTGTGAGAAAATCTGCTTCGGCCCCACACCAAATGACCGACCCGTCCACATCAAAAATAAATTTGACTGCAAGTACCACTTCCATGGGGTTGGCAAGTAATTGCGCGATCACGACTTCATCACTTTTCACATTTGGGAACAAATGCGCCACGGCATGGCGAGTCATATGGATGGTCAATATTACCTCCACTTCCACGATGGTCGAGTCATCAAAGGCCATGACTTGCATTTGTCTGGATAAATGGAAATGGGTGCCACGGAACAACTCGCCATACAATTTCCATTGAGCCAAAACGTCCTCGACACCGGCAAAATCGGGGCCTTTCACATCGCAAGCCATGATCGCCTTCAAAAAGGAATCTTGCACGTGGCTTTGGGATTTCGTGCGGCCATGTTCAAAGATTTGGTACAATTTTGTGACCAGCCGCGCTGGCGCACCGTCATGCATCCCCCTGGAGGAAAAGATATTGGTGGAATATTGGTGTTTCTGCTTTTGTTTTTGTTTTTCTTCTTTTTCGTTGGTCAGCGTGGCGATTTCCTCGTGGAGTTCGTGGACTTCTTGCTCCATGGTGACAAGCCTCTCGCTCTGTCGTGCGCGATGGCGACGCTGATACATTTTGTACTGGAGCCGTCGCTTGGCGAGTGCGTCTCCTTCCTGTTTGGAGGAGGACGAACACGAGGAGGAGGAAGACGCCGCTGCTGATGAATCCAATGACAACTTCCTTTTCCCAGAGACTGCTGGTGCTGCTGGGTGTCCATTTTTTGGAGCCACGAGCTTGGAAGTAATGGATTCTTCCAACGACTTGGGGCAATCCACTGTACCAGTCACAAAACCCACAGCAACTTGAGGCGCATGAAGATGGTGTTGCATTGGCATTTCTGTACGGAGCGACTTCGTGTTTGCACGGCCAACGGCAATTTCCAAGTGTGCGAGTGTCCCCCGGCTCCGAATCATTTCGTGTGTGTGTGTGCAAAGCAGCCAGGCCACGCAACCGCCCACTACCGGTACAGTGCACCTGCGATCAAGGACCAGACCTGAAGGATCGCACGAAGTGGAGTGTGTGTACAGTTCGTTCATACTGTATGGTACTGTGCGAGCAGCATTGCATCCGACCGTTCCAGCAAGTCTTTTGAGTTGGAATGAATTAATCGAAAATGTTTTTTTCTTGCTTTTTTTTTTTTTTTGGGGTGTGTGTTTTTGCCTGGCTATTACTGGATAAAATCCGTTTTTTGCCTCTTTCAGCACCATAAGATTTCCTTAAAACCCGGTTAAAACATCAAAACTATGAAGCCAGTGACGTGATCCGAGCTTGATTACTCATGTGCCAAAAAAAAGAGTTGCCATGGTGAGATCACGTGGCCTGTACCGACCACCACGATGCTTGAAGATGTATCCATGGTGCACACAATATCACTGCAATCGAGGAAGCTTTGAGCACCGAGCGCCTTCCAGGAACCCCCCTTCAGTATTGTGACATGCTGGACAACGAATGGGAATGGCCATGTCTCAACGACGTGGGCCGGTGTCTAAAACTCCCACTGCCAACATGAGACCGCTCGGCCCCTTGAGACATGACTCAGACTCTCCCTGAAACGGCGCACAGTTGAGTCATGTGACATGACTCATGTCTCAAAGTGGATGACTGACTTGAACGTGGCCAGAATAGATAGGTACCGGTGCATTGTTTTTTTTTTTCTTTCTTTTTTTCGATTCGAAATAACGACAAAATAATGTGGTTCAGGTCCTGCTCCAGCCATCGAGGCATTATTGCTGTTGCATCCATTTTATGAACCAGACCTCATAAGAATCTACTCGATTGAATATATATATATATATATTTATTTATTTTGCGTTTGATGAAAAACATCTCTCTGGTCCTTCCAACTGGTATAGTAAGGGTACAATTCTTCCTAATAGTTTGTTTATTTGTGTTGATTATTCATCTTGAACGGGTTATGGAGCTGGTGGTCGATGAGCTTCTGGGCGTCATGGATGAGCCGCTTGGCGTGTGGGTACTTTTTGCGGATCACGCCGTGGCCGTCGACGTACGTCGCGCCATTCGCCGTCCGGCCGCGGGTCTCACTGAGCAACGCGTTCAAGCCAAAGTACAGCGCGTCGCAGTCGCATTGGCTCTCACAGATCAAGATCAGTTCACTGGTGGCTCCGGCACTGCTCCCAGTATTTGTAGGAGACGATGCCGTATTAGCCTCTTTGCCACTGGAATCGGCGGTACTTTCTTTGTACGTCAGCACCACGGCGTGGTCATGGGTCATGGACCGGCGGCGCCCAAAGCCCGATTTGAGCATCAACGGAGACTCGACCAAAAGCTTTTTCACATCGCAAAAGGCCAACGAATGCATTTTCTTTTTGGAACTCCACAGTAACTGGGACCCAATCGCATCGATCCGGAAAAGCCGCCACTGAGGAGTCTTGCGACGTGAGCGGAGCTATCCAAAAATAAAATTGCGTAAATGAGGTTTAAACATACCTAAAACCACATTTTTACGAAAACGTACTTTTTGGATGGGCACGCCTTTGTTCATGGTGACCAAAAAATGGGCGAGTCGATATTTTGGATCCCGAATCAACCCGATTTCTTCCAGTGAAAAGTACTCGTCGACATGCTGGAAAGTCTCGGCGGCATTGGGCACGGCGGACTCGACCATGAGCAGCGCGTACTCGTGGCGCAAGAGAAATTTGCGCAGCGCGCGTTGGATTTTTAAGGCCGCGATATGTCGAATTTGGTGTTCGCGTGCAGAGACGTACTTGCGCAGAATCACCATGCGGTCTTCCAGAAGCTTTTGTCTCTCGAGCGCACTGAGCCTTTTTTCAAAGCTGGGGTCTTGGCGTAACACGTACAGCTGCCTCTTGGACGCATGGCGCCGTCCCAAGAAGCCGCGCACGATTTTCTGAAGTGTCACGGCGAGGGTATGGGTATCCACGGCGTTGCGGCCATAGATCGACGGTGTCTTGCGGATCAGTAATGGGCCGCCGCCGTAGACGAGACACAAATACTGCCACGTGAAAAAATTGACACACCGGTAGTGCTGGCCGACCACGAGCCCTTGCTTGGCGACCAGCGCCGTGGCACCAGCAGTAGTAGTAGTACTACCACTCGTGGCGGCGCCGCTCGCCGCTGTAGTAGTAGTCCTACTACTGCTTGGGTCGTGCAATAAATGGCCATTCATGATCGTCGACGGTGGCTGCGTGCCGTCGTGGATGAATCGTTTCCACATCTCGAGCCACGCGGCCGAGACGATGTAGTACATCACGGTGCCGCCCCCTCCGCCAGCTGCACGGGACAAAAATTCCAGCGCGAGCGCCTCTTCTTCCGCACGGATTTTGGTGTACTCGACGCCAAGGAATGCCATGATCTCGATGGAAAACAGGCCTCGATTCGAGAGCATCGTGATCACGCGGAGCAAGTATTGGGTGAGCGACCGCGCTCGCTCGCCAGGCATCCGAAGCTTGTCCAGCCAGCTGCGCTCTGGAAGCTATACAGAAAATGGCAACATCCATTTCAGTTAGTATCTACGGGGTCATAGGTCATAAAAAAAAGTACCAGTGGGATCACAGGCAGTCGGCTCTGCAAGGCCTTGTGGAGCGCTTCAAACTCCGAGTATCGGCGGCGCACGAGGTGTTTGCGCAAACAATAATGCACAGTGATCACGTAGTTGGTGTACGGCAGCTGCCACGTGCGCTGCGCTTGCTCCATCGTGGAAATCGACAGATCCAGCATCGCGCTCGCACGCTCCACACTGGGTTCATGCGCGCCACGGGGTTGTTCCAGTGGCCGCAGCCGTGCGAGGATCGCGTCGGCGTAGTATTCCGTATTTTCTAGAAGTGGGAGTGACTGTAAGAACCGATACGCCACAGCTTGCCGTTGAAACTTGTCGTCTGATTTGTTGCCGTTCTCATGGTCGTTCTTGTCGTTGCTGTTGATGGCGAACGCGCGCTTGAGGCATAACGTGCGGAAGGTTGCAATCACATGCTCAGGAGGTGAACCGACAGGAATTTGGAGCTCATCATAGGCTTTTGCGGCCGCTTCGCGCGCTTTGTCGATCGGGAGCACGCCCATTTTTGTGCATTCATTTCCTGTGGCTTGTGTGGAAAGTGACCTTTCATGATCCGAAACCTGTATTACGCCATACCTTGAAGTTTCAAAAAATGCATTAACGGAGGGGATCGACACATATATTTAACAACAAAGGTTTTTGGATCATACAATAGAGGGTTGAACCAAATCTTTCATGGATACATGAGAATGGGACCACCAGGAACTTGGTCATCACCATGGGCAACGACGCGAAGCTCCAGCGTTGTCTGCGCATGGTCGCCTGCGTCCCAGCGCGAGAACTTGTTGATAGCGTCACACAACGAAGTGACCGCGTGGTGGTGCTCTTCCATCCGCTCCCGCGTCGGGCTCCACCGTTGGATGGTCTCGTTTGCCACTCGACGCAGCTGCAAGCGATCCACCATCATGGGGATAAGCCGCAAACTGGCAAGTGTACCGTCATGGGCATGGAGATCGACGACGAATAGAGCACCCAGCATGTTATACGCGTCATCGCCTGGGTTTTCAAAGCCTTCATAGTCATTAATGAGATCGCCGGCGCCGTAGATAATCAGTTTGCCATCATACACTTCCAGCCCACGGATATGGTGCGAGGAGTGGCCGTAAATGAGATCCACGCCAAGCTCCTTGATGATACGATGCGCTAGTTGTTGGCGAAACCGCTGGAAATCCAGTCCGCCGTCTCGTGGCGACGTACGGTACGCCCAGTTGGGCCCCCAATGGATCGATAACACCAGCAAATCAGGATACGGGCGATGGCCTGGATCGTACCCATTCGCGCGAATCACACACGCCAGTGTTTCCATCGCTCGCTCCACAGCTTGGCTTGAGATGATCGCCGGTAGCCAAACCACTCCAGAGCGTGTGGGACCTGCTGCCCATGTGTGAGGAGTGCCGGAGCACTCGGTCGCGACTGCGATGACTGCAATCGACCGTTGTCGCCTGCCGTCGTCTCGAGACGAACGGATACGAACCGCGCGTTGTGCTTGGCTTGCATCAATGCCAGCGCCAACAAGGTGGCCATCGCCTGGAAGGTTCGCAAACGCTGCCAGCGATTCTTGGTCAAAGGCCATGCGTCCAAAATCCATCACGTGGTTGTTGGCAAACGATACGACGTACGGGATAGGACGCTTGTGGTGGCCACGAGACGGAGCAGCGTCAAACGTTGTCTCCGCGAACCGCTTGAGGACAAGCGGCAAGTTCTTGCTGTGGAGATGGTAATTGATGCCTTTGCGTGGGATATCTGGATTCGTAATGGTCTCGGTAACCGCAGTCTCCAAGTTGATCACGCGCAGATCAGGCGGCGGATGGATCACCACGTCGGTCACGTAATCCCCCCACAAATATGAGCCATCGGCATTGTGTTGCCGGATTTCATCCAGTTCCGAGTGGTCCATGGGCAACAGCAGTCCGTGGTGTTTACGATGCATCGCCATCAACAGGTAGTCGCCTGCGGTCGTGGAGTCGGTGATGTTGCCTTCATTCTCTGCTTGATAGGGAAGCGTGAGCTGCACCGCGCGGCCCAGCATTGTGTCGCCGCCATGGAGAACAAGCCGCCGAATCATCACACTCTTTGCTTGCCTGCGTGTTTTGTTGGAAAAGGAACTCTGGAATTCCAAATGATCTCCAGACTCAAATAGAGAGGGAAATAGAGTCCTACGTCTGGGAACGGGGGGGGG
>JAADWJ010000146.1:0-43436 GCA_023336165.1 Pythium monospermum
CACTTCATGGAGAAAGCGCACCACTTCTAAATGGCCGTTACACGCGGCGCCCATCACCGCCTTGTGGGAACAGCCTTCTGTGCGGTTCTCATGGAGCCACTGGACGACATGCAAGTGACCATACTTGGCAGCGCGGTCTGTCGCGTACGTCCGATGTTTGAAGTGGATGGCTTCACAGCCACTCAAGCTGTTTGTGTGGAGAAACTGGACGACCGAGAGGAAGCCCAGCTTGGCCGCTTCACACAGGGCTGAGTGAGAAAACTCACAGCTCGAGGTCGCACTGGACTTGAAATACAGTTCTCGCACATGATGCGCGTTCAGATACTGGACATCACGGAGCGAAGATTCGTCTGTGTGGAGCGTGGATATGGCGCGTGTCCAAGTCGGTTTGGGGGTCAAAAACACCGCGATGAGCTGTGCAAGAGGCGACACGTCCACGCCGTTGCATTGGCTATTCAGCACCAGCGACGCCGTGTCAGTGCGGAGCGTGTACATTGCGGGCCGCTCCTGCAGCGGTGCCCCAGAGGTGAGCCTTGAAGCGCGAGAAGTGCCGAATGTGGTAGGGTTTCCCTTTTCCTCCATATCACAGGGCTACTATTGGAGTGTTAACGTGTGGGTTACCGTTGCAAAATTAAGGACGCAACGGAAATTGACAATACAATCTGTCAGATGGTTGCCTGATAACAGGTAGCGTGCCATATCAGTTTCATCCAATCACGTGGTGGGATGTCGATCCATTGCGGACAGTGGATGTGATACAGTAGCGCCATCATCGATGAGGTATGGATGTGTGCGTGCGTTATCGTTGCTGCCGTCGGTCTTTATTCACGTTGAAAAAGTGCCAAGCATGTTGCAACGTTTGCGCAAAGCTTCTATTCTCTTCCGCCCGTCAGCTCAACAAAAAAACCCACTGTATCGGTAGAGCAGCAAGAGGATGACCACGGCTTGGACGATGAGGAACCACGCGACGACGTGCGCGGACACAACTCGCTCCACAACCGCGTTCAAGCGCAGCGACTTGTTTATCCCTGCCGGTGGTGGTCGTCCCAACAAGAGGCAAGCTTTGTTAGATGAAGAGAGCAAGCTCATCGTGCAAGCTCATCGTGGAAGGCGCCAACTCGTGGATCCCGGCAGTGGCGCGCGAGCTGCTCTTTGGCAACGCCAGTGTCGTGATCGACAAGGTACAGTTCTGCGAACAAATTCCATGCTGATTTAAATGCCATATTATTTTAAAAATATGGCATTTAAATCAGCATGGAATTTGTTTTTTGAAGTAGTAATATATTAAAATATACAACTTCAAAATACGACTTCGAAGTGTTAACTTAGTAATCGCCCGATCCGAAGAATATCGGGTCAGCAGCGCCGTCGTCGGCTGTAACTCTAGGATTCGTGGACTCGGGGTTTTGGCAGCGGAGACACGCACACGGCAGCTGCGATTCCAGAAAGTTGATCATGTACCGTTGCTTGTCGCGTCGCGCGGCCTTGAGTCCCTGGACGACGCAGCTTTCGTTTGGTCGATTTGCACATAAAAACTGGACGATTTGTAACCAGCCCATACTGGCAGCATTCTCCAGAGCGCGAGCCGTACATCCTTCGGACCGATTCCAATGGAGAAACTGGACAATATCCAGATGGCCATGACGACAAGCGGTATCCATAGCTCTGGTTGTACAGCCTTCGGACCGATTTTCATGCAAGAACTGGATAATATCCAGACGACCTCTCCAGTTGTTGTCCATCGCAGCGGTCGTACAACCTTCGGACCGGTGGTGATGCAAAAACTGGACAATATCTAAGTGTCCGTTCTTAGCGGCGTTGTCCATCGCTTTGGTCGTACAGCCTCCATGGCCACCGTGGGTGTGGAGATACGTCAAAACGTCCAATCTGCCACTTGCTGCTGCCCGATCCATTGCCTTGTTCACAAAAACGTCATCCGGCGGGCGTTTCGAATCCAGATACTGGATACGAGCCAAATCCAGCTCCACGAGTGCCTGTTCCAGCACTCCATGGACGAGTGGCAACCGCTTGTCAATGGTCATGTGGGCAACACAATGGTCATACAGAAACACCAACATTTCTAGGCTGCACTTCGAGCAGAAATCGTCTGGATCCAGCTTCACCAACTGGTTCATATGCAAGTACGCGAGCATGCCGACGTCGTCCGTTGAATGGAATTTGTAGGGGCCACCACAGCATTCCGTGTAATTTTCATGGAGAAACTGGACGACATCCAGATGACCTTCAAGGACGGCTCGCGTCATCGCTTGGCTTGTGCAACCTTCCGTTCTATGGGCATGAAGATACTGGACAACATCCAGATAGCCGCCGGCGGCCGCTTGGTCCATGGCTTCCACCGTGCATCCTTCATCACGATGGGTATCCAAAAACTGCACAATATCCAGATGTCCACGCTTCGCTGCTTGATCCATCGCTTTGACTGTGCATCCTTCTGTTCGATGTTCTTGCAAGAACTGGACAATATCCAGATGTCCATGTTTGGCTGCTTGATCCATCGCTTTGACTGTGAAACCATCTGCATTCTGGACATGGAAAAACTGGATAAAGGCCAGGTGGCCATGATCTGCTGCACAATTAATGGCATTCTCACAGTCGCCAACGCTAACGAGTCCATTCAGAAACAGAAACGCCACCATCTCTGTGAACCCTTGCCGCGCAACGTCTCGTATCATATCGTCTTTAGGTCGTCCAGGGCGAACTGTATCAACCCACTTGACCAAATCCATCTGGACGGCTTCTTCAACTGCTTCACTTGTCCATTGAGGACACATATACTGCATGAGTGGTCGTAGACGCGCGGCCACTTGATCTGTCAAATACTGGACCACTTGTACACGCCCTTGCGACGCTGCTGCAATCCAGACGTCGAATTTCACGACGTTGCCGGGATTGATGACTTCATGGAGAATGCGCACCACTTCTAAATGGCCGCTCCCCGCCGCCTCCATCATCGCGCTGAGAGAACAGCCTTCTGTGCGGTTATCATGGAGCCACTGGACGACATGCAAGTGGCCATACTTGGCAGCGTGGTCCATCGCGTACTTGCCACAGCCTTTCAGGCTGCTTGTGTGGAGAAACTGGACAACCGAGAGGAAGCCCAGCTTGGCTGCTTCGTCCATTGCGGTGTGGTAGGCGGTGTGGTAATTCATACCATGCGGGTGTGCATTTGGTATGTTTTTGAAATCGATCTCTCTCACATGATGCGCATCCAGATACTGGACATCACGGAGCGAAGATGCCTCTGTGTGGAGCTTGGAGATGGCGCGTGTCCAAGTGGCTTTGGGGGTCAAAAACAACGCGATGAGCTGCACGAGAGGCGACACATCCACCCCGTTGCACTGGCTATTCAGCACCAGCGATGCTCTGTCTGTGCGAAGCGTGTACATTTGCGACGCCGTGCCGTTGCTGTAGTGGAAACCCCGACCAGTGAGCCGTGAAGCACCAATGGTACAGTAGCGGATTTTTTTCCCCATGAATCATTATTTTCCTCCCATATCACAGGGCTACTATTGTGGTTACATTTTTGAGAGTTGGAGTTGCAAAAGAAGGGTCGCAACGAAAAATTGCAATCCAATCTATCGCAAAATTGCTGAAAAAGGGTAATGAGTTGTTTGAGCGGTATGCCATTTTCATCCAATCACGTGGTGGGTTGATCCCTGAAGACGAGGAACTCAATTGCAAAACACAAATTCCCCGCCAAAAGGAAATGCCGACAAGTAGCAGCCACCGCCGCAGCGCATTGCGCACCGTGGATCCGCTTGCAGCTCGATGTGATAGCGCGACCATCTATGAGGTATGGATGAGTGCTCTGTGCATTGTTTTTATGGTATCGCTCTTCTTGTTGATTCGTTCGCTGGGTGCGCGGGGGTTTGAGCAGGACGAGAACGGCATCGTGTGGCATTTTATGCTCAATTTCACCGACTTGGGCTTTGGCACCTACGGGTATTACTACGTCCAGTGTATTCATAACTACAGTATACACACTCTTTGTGATGCTCATAGAGGCTTGTTAATGATATTCGTATCATTTTGCGATGCAGAAACAACAAGTTTTACATGGTTCAGTTGATTCAGGACAACGCAAACTACTACGTTTTCCGGAAATGGGGCCGCGTTGGTGCGAAAAACCCACAGGTTTTGGTGGAATCTTCCTCTCTCTGTCTATTGCTATGGGATACCTACAGTAGTGTATGAACGCCGCCGCTTTTTTTTTATGTGTGTTTTTACAGAAAGCGCTCGAGACGTATACTAGATCACTGGACAAAGCAAAAGCATCTTTCACCAAAAAATTCAACGACAAATCGGAAAACGAGTGGCCACTGGATGCCGCCAGTGGGTTTGAAAAAGTACCAGGCAAATACGTGCTTGTCGGTACGTTTTGTCTGTTAGCTACCCAAGGATATACGCATTTGAGTTGCTAATAACATCAAAACGAAACAGAGCTCAACGATGAAGAGCCAGAGCAGCAAGAGGATGGCGATGAGGAGGAGAAGGAGGGTGCCAGCGCCATGGAGGAGGACGAAAACGAGAGTGTGCCACTTGTGCCTTCTAAACTCCCCGAGCAAGTGCAAGAAATGATCCAATTGATTTGCGATGCCGATTTGATCGAAAAAGAAGTCGCGTCCATGAAATTGGATCTCAAGCGGCTTCCGCTTGGACGGCTTTCAAAAGCTCAAATCTCCCAAGGCTATGCGCTGCTTGAGAAAATGTCCAAGACCGTGGCCGAAATCAGCAAGCTCACCAAACAAAACGAACCTGAAGACGAGCAGGCCACACCAGCCGAGGGAGGAAGATCGCGGCGTCCTAGACGTGCAGCAGCGGTGGCCTCTGGCTCTGGCGCGCAAGCACGCGCCAAGCGGCTCCGTGTGCTCAAGGGAGAGCTCAAAGAGCTTTCGAATGCGTTTTATTCGCTCATTCCACATGATTTTGGGCGTCAATTACCGCCATTGATTGAATCCTTGGATGAAATCAAACTGAAAATTGATTTACTTGAAGTGCTCGCGGATATTGAGATTTCTCAAAAATTGCAAAAAGAAAAACGCAACGCCAGCCGCCGCAGTACAGACAAAGACCAAGAGGAGGACGCGAACCACCCACTGGATGCGCAGTACAAAATGCTTCAAGTGGAAATGGAACCGCTTGCGGAAAGCGACGCGGCTTTCCAAGTCATTCAACAGTACGTCGAGACGACCCACGCGCCGACCCACGTGCAGTACAAACTTCAAATCCGATCGGTTTTGAAAATCCACCGCAATGAAGAAGATGCGTTTGCAGAGACGCTCCAGGCCGTGCCCAACCACCAGTTGTTATGGCATGGGTCGCGTTTGTGTAACCTCGTGGGCATCTTGGCCAAAGGGTTACGCGTCGCCCCACCCGAGGCGCCTTCCAATGGCTACATGTTTGGCAAAGGGGTACGTCCGTTTATCTCATGGGTCTTTGTGTGTCTGTAACCCTCAACGCTCCGAAAAAACTGTTTTTTGTGTGTAAAAAAACGACAGATTTACTTTGCCGATTCCGTGTCCAAATCGGCCAATTACTGCTGGACAACGCCCGACCAGCCACGCGGGGTCTTGGTACTTGCTCAAGTCGCTCTGGGCAAGCCATTGGCCGCGTTAGAAGCACAAGATCTGAGCTACGATGCGCTTCAAACAGAGGCCCCTAAAACCCAATACGACTCTCTCCATGGGCTTGGCAAGATGGCGTCACCACCAGAAGGCCACGTGACCATGGACGATGGCGTCGTCGTGCCTGTCGGAGAGCTGGAACCCACGGGCGTCGCGAATGGCGAGCTGCTGTACAACGAATTTGTCGTCTACCGCCGTGAACAAGTCAAATTACGGTACTTGGTCGCAGTCGATTTCATCTACACCGACTGTGACTTGTGAAGAACCCCCCCCACCAAATCCTAAACCGTGTTTTTCTGTATTAACAAATCTATTTTAGAGCCCTAAAAAAAGCCTTTTTTGGCCACCTCTTTTTTTTTTTTTTTCTTCTTCCTCTTTCTCACACGAAAATGGCCCCTGGAGCTCCTCTCTCTCACATGTCCTCTCCTCCTTCCTCCCCACTTCCTCGTTCCTCTCCTCATCTGTCTCCCTCCTTCACGCCCACATCAGCTTTCTTTGTACACTTGTGTGACTAAATACGCGATCACGTCTTGTGCGTACCGACAAATATCATCATCGCCGTCAAAATGGCGACGCACTTCATCTTTACACTCCTTCACGGGCAAGCGAAACAACGGGATCACTTTGTCGGCCAATTTCGTGAAATGTGCGCACACTTCTTTTTCGCCACGAATGAAAAAAAGCGCTTGAATGCGGTTGGAAAACAATGGGAATTGCTTTTGCGCCAAGATCCCATTATCTTGGTCAATCGTGGTCTCGTACAACGACAACTGGTGGTGCATTAAATTTTTCAAATATTGCAACGCCCGGATTTCATTTTCAAAAGAAATCGGTGGCGACGCATGCGCGGGGCTTTTCATTTTCATGATCGTAAATTCTTCTTCCGTGGCGACGATCAATCGCGCAAAGCTGAAGCCTTCGCGGGTATTTGCATCGGAATGGGACCGGGAAAGCCGCGCGTCCATGGTGTAAATGCCACTTTCATGTAAATACGCGCGTTTATCGTAAAACAGTTGGCCATCGGATCCATTTAACTGTAAATCGACCATGACTTCATTAGGGTTCCGCCCATCGTCTTCGGTATTGTCTTCGACGGCGAACCCATAGTTGAGTAAAAACCGGTGGTTACACTTGCGCCCATAGGAATCGTACACTTGGGCACCGGAGGCGATCGTGCCAAGCGAGGTGATGGTGAAGGCGTCCAGTGATTGGTCAAAAGTCCAGCTTGTTTCACGTGGCCGGTAGTGGTTGAGCATATCGGCAAAAGGAACAAGTGCCGCAGTCTTGATGCCGTCGATCGTGAGCCCAAAATTGCGACTGCAGACGATCATCCGTGCCCAGCTGAAGCGGTCCAGAGAAAAGCGAGCAAACGACGGGTCCACCTATTTTGTAAGAGAGGGAGGTAGAGTTAGAGAGAGCCACGAGGGAGAGATGTGAAAAAACGTACGCGGCAAATGGCATCGTAGTCTTTGCGGATCGCGGCTTTGCGTTCTTGGATTTGCTGGATAATGTACGAGCCTTTGAGCCAATTGAGCTCTTGGTCGGTCCAAAAAATGGGCATATTGTCCAGTTTTTTTGGAAGCGTGTCGTAATACGGACGATAAAACGATTCCTCAATCTGTTTTAGCGTAAAACACCGTTTAGATCACTACCAAACAAACAGTAGAAATACGTATGGAGTCAACGTACCCGTTCCATATCGGTGAGCAAAAACATCATGAGAAAAATATGTTTTGGCGCGACAAATTCCAAATTGTGTTGCAACAATTTTTGGCCAATTTCCGTCATTTTGCCCATTTCCACTGTGATGAGGCACTTTTTAGGGATCACCAAGATGCGCTCGCCTGGCACAAGCACTTTGTCGCTGTGGACGCCACGCACTTCGGGCGCGTACTCGCGCAACGTGAGCTTCCGCGAGTCGGCGCCACGCGCTTCCAGCCATTGGACGAGCCGTGCGCTTGTGGAGCCAGCAGGTTTGCCAGTCTCTCCGTCCAGCAGGCTCGCTGGCGGCTCGCTGTCGTCGCTTTCTTTGGCGTCAGCATGTGCTACTCCTCTGGTGTTACCATTCGAGTCCTCTTGCTTGGCGTCCGCCGTATCCGCTGCTGTATTGGCATTTGCATTGGCGGCTTGGAGCTCCTCGAATTTTTGACGGTCCACGGGCGCTGGCGGTGGCGAAGCGCGCGCAGAAGGAGAAGCAGAGGCCACCGCCGTGGCTTGTGGCGGCTGCTGCTGTGGCACGGTGCCGCTGTCTTCCATGGAGATGGCACTGGTCCGCGGCGAGCTGCTCATAGGCTCCGTATAGTAACCGCAAGTGGAGAGTGCGGTGTTGCTTGCCCAATTGAATTGGACTGGAAGCGAAGAGCGCATTGATTGGATGTTGCACGAACGAAAGAAGGTGTTGACAGCATAAACAAATTGGTGTCACATTCGTGCAACATGCAGATCGTACCCAGTCACATTTTGCACCAAGGATTGGAATGGATGGCTACATTTCGACGTGAAACAGGCATTTGGACAGTGTGCGCGCACCCATGGACGCTGGCCAACGAAAGAATCATGTAGCTGCATCACATCATGATGTTGGTATATCATATACAGTGGTGTACGCGGTACACGTTGCAGATAATCGAGCATTATTCAAAAGCTGCGGGTTCCTCCAGTTCAATCAAGCGCTCTATTTTTGACCTCGCCAAAGCCGCTGTACTGCCAGTAATACTGCACACTCATGGTTGTCACAAAGGACAGCTTGAAGAGGAAATAAGACCCAATTTCTTTTCGTCAACGCACAAAATGGCGTGGGTGAACCGCACGACGCGGGACCAACGAGCGTCGGATAGTTTCTTAGTCGCGACCGCAGCCGCGCACTTGGGTCCTGGCGCCTACGAGTCGTCTCCAGTGCGCCGCGTCAAGCCCAATGCGGCTGCATTTGGCTCAAGCTCAGAGCTCGAGCGCGGTGCCACCGGATCGGGGGATGCTGGAACAATCGGCCAAAGCTTCGTGACGCCTGGTCCCGGCGCGTACAGCAACAACAACCAACAGCCATGGGAGTCCCCGACAAAGACCACGTCGTCTGTGTTCCAATCCAAGACCCAGCGCGAGATTGGCGGTGAAAAGGCAACCAAATCCAGCAGTCAAACGCCTGGACCTGGTGCGTATGCCAAGCAAGACTCATTTGGCAAGAGAACCAAGAAGAAAAACACGTCAGTTTTGTTTTGGTAAGATCAGGTTCAAAAGCACTCAGCACATAACCCTTCTCTTTTTCTCTCTCGTATTACCATGTAGCCACACGGCGCTCGGCAATTTGCTGACTGTAGACGCTCCAAAGACCAACAAGATCAAGTGGGCACGGTTGCCGTCGGCTCCGTCGATTCCAACGCACTCGCAAAGCTTTGGGTACGAGCAAGGTCCGTACGGGAAGCTCGTGCGCCATGAGCCTGTCAACGTTGGCCATTCGGGACGAGCCAATGATACCAGCGGTCCAGGCGACTACGATCCCATGCGTGGGCTAAAGACGATCAACAAGAGCCGCGCGACTGACTTTTCGAGGAGCCGCGTCACGCGGTCTCTTGAGCAAGAGATCAAGTCACGAGCCGAGGTGCCCGGCCCAGGTCAGTACGACGACTCAGCCGCACACAGCAGTACAACAAAGGACGCTGCACGTGCGAGCGCCATCTTTAAGTCTGTGATGACGCGAGAGAAGGCTGCACTGGTGCAAGCCGATCCAGCCAAGCACCCGGTGCCTGGGCCCGGATCGTATTACGATGGGTACAAAGGGTTCTCCTCCGGGTCCAAGCCAGAGCATTTACAGTTCTTTGGCAGTACAACGACTCGTTTTGAGGCAAACCAAGAACAGCGCGATGGAGGGTTCGGTAGTCCAGGGCCTGGAGCGTACTACTCGCCACCTCAGTTCACTTCAAACCCACCGTCGGCCACGAGGCGGAAGGGCAAAAGCGCGCCGTTTTCCTGCAAGAAAGAGCGTTTTGACCATACGCAGCCGAAAGAAGAGTACTTGGCCGCACCTGGCTCGTACAATATGCCCACGGCCATGGGTGATACGCTGAATAAAGTGGTAGGACGCTGGACATGCCTGGGGGAGGCTGAAGGCTTCTGGGACTGGGATACTGATCTGTGTACGTGATGAACATAGACGAGCCGTGTGCAGACGTTTGGTACCACGACCAAGCGCTTTGAGTCGCTTTCCAGTCTCCCTGAAAGCTCTGACACCCACGACACCCAGCTCGAACGAGAGATGCGAGTGATCCAAGAGGAAGACGCAGGTGGCGGAAGCAACTCAGCCACAAAGCACGGGAAACACAAAGCCAAGCCATCCTCTGTATTTGCCTCCTCCTCGACGCGGTTCAAGCCATTGGGCAAGAGTGCGGTGCCATCGCCAGGCGACTACGAAGTACGTACAACCGGTATTTCTGAAAATTAGTGCTGTTCCTGGTTGATCAACCTTCCATGGATGTAGATCCAGGCATCCTGGGATGCTGCAGGTGCGACAGGCACGTTCAAGTCAGCAACAGACCGCTTGAAGCAAAAATCACTCACTAGCGATGTGCCGGTACGTATCAGCTTTCCCCTTTTTGCTGTGGGGCCGTTCTTTTCACGGATGGTCTGATGTTCTGTTTTGGAATGGATTAGGGCCCTGGAGCGTACACCACACCCGTCGCAGCCACCCACAAGCCCGTGCACATGGCACGACCGGACGTCTTCGTTGGAGCAGTACGTGGTCGCTATAGTGGGGGTTGAAGTAGTGGCTGGCATCTTTTTTTGACTGGTGGCCTGCACGATCGAAAAACAGGAGCCACGGTTCAAGAAGACCTTGCCCAAAGTCCTCGTGCCGGTACGTGAAGGCTTCACGACATAATCGTGGCAAGCACAGCGCGGCTCGCACTGAGTATGTGTGTATTGTTTTGTTTATCCTTCCAGGGTCCTGGCGCGTACAGTACACAGACCATTGAGAACGACTGGAATCGTCCAACATACAATATCACCATCGCCACCGAGATGGAACTTGCCATGCTGCGGTAGTCACCACACCAAATGTACTGCTTCACGATAAATTCGTTGGCGTATACCTCTGTCATCGCATACATATATCATCGATAGCAGGTCAAATGTTTATTATGTCTCGCGTTGTGATGGTAGGATCTTATGTCGTCCACAGTACTTCCATATTATGTTGCTCCAACAAAACGATGAAACCCATGTTGTTGGAAGGCAAAGCAAAAAAGAGAAGACGGAAGGCCGCGGTGCAATCCAAGGACGCCATCGAGCTGTATCGAGGGGAGAAGCAGTATGGGCGACCCTCATGATGGAGAACCACAGGGCGAGATCCCCATTCATATAGACGATGTCAGTGGCGGTAATGGGGAGGCCTTGCCGCCCAAGACAGCGACGCGTCCACCGTTGGTACCGACCACAGAACGCCCTCTCCACAGTGGCCGCAAGCGCAGCCGCAGCAACGACGCCTCGCGGGAACCGCGCGTCCACATCAAAGAGGAGGCCGCCGTTGGGGGGTCCTCCTCTGAGACTACTGGCGGCGCGAGTGGTGGCGGCGCACGGGAAAGTGCGGCAACGTTGTCCTCTCCTGTGGGGGCGCCATTGTATTCGCCCATGAACACCAACAACGGAAGCGCAAGCGCCAGCAGAACAGCCGAAAGAACAGCAACGACGCCATCACGACAGCAGCGGAGTACCAATACGAATACCAGTGCGAATACGCCGACGACGCCATCGGCATCGACATCGGCGCCGTCCACACCAATGACACGAGAGCCGGTCCTGTACAGCGGCGTCATGTTTTCCGACTCGGAATGGGAGCGCGAGATCGCCGAGTTTGGCAGGCGGCTCGACGACATGTTGTCGCGTGTGTCGGATAAGAAACTCGTCGCCACCACGGCGCAGTACATGCGCGCGTACCCGCAACACTCGCTCCGGTTCCAGATCAAGATCAAGCAGGTGATGATAATGATGATGGATTATAGCAATAGGACACCAAAAAAAAAAGAAGAAAAAAAAAAGGAAGTGGTGGGCGAAGAAGGGTGTTTTTATTTATCACATGAACACAAACCACTACAGCACATACTTGGGTCTGTATGTGGGCGCTGTTCAGCGTGAGACACACAAAACAAAAAAAAACCGTGGCCCAGTTTCTTCCTTTTATTTTTTTTATTTTTGTGTGTGTGTGTGTGCTGTTCTCTAAATTATGGGAGGCTAACGAAAACCGATCTCTTTGTGATTTCCTTATTGTAGCGAGCGGTCCACGAGTCGCCACGCCAGTCTCAAGCCAAGCTCATGTTGTTTTACTTGTTCCACGAGTTTTTGAAACTCCACCAGGGCGACGAACTTCGCCACGTGCAAAGGGAATGGTTTCTCACCATTGATGAAGTGCTCCACGGCTGCATGCGCGACATGAAAAACAACCTAGATGACAAAAAGCGCATTTTCAAGACCCTCGCACGGTGGGAAGAACTTGGCGTGTACTTGCAAAAAATCAAGCAGTGGAAGGCATTATTTGTGGGAGAGATCAAGCCACGGCGTGGCATGGTGCGGCTGCCACGCACCGAAGCCGAACGGCTCGCCGAGGCACCAGACCAGCTGCAGCAATTCCCACCACCACCAGTGAGCCAGCCCCATTTGCAAGTCAACCGCACCAGCTACCCGTTTGTGTTTGAGCGTGCCGACTTCCGCACGGCCTACGATCTCAAGCAGCACTGGCGGTTCACGGCAGTCGCGTTCATTGACGTGCTCGCGCAATGTCTGGGCATCAGCCGCGATATCTCGCTCACAGCGGCGATGTTTTTCCACCGTGTCTTTGACCGTGGCATCTACGCAAAAGAGCGGTACAAATTCGCGGCCGCCTGCATTTTCCTGTCGGCCAAGGCGTCCAGCAAACGCATGAAGCTGCTTCGTATGGTCAAGACCATGCATGAGATCTTGGAGACGCCTCTGCTTGCTGGTGATGAAGAAGTGCTCGAGTTGGAGCGCATGCAACTTTTGTATTACGAGATTGAAGTGCTCAAAGGCGTCAACTTTGAACTGTCGACAGATTTGCCCTTTTTCCACTTGCGCGGCACACTGGAGCAAATGCCAGAGAAATGTGAGTGGACCATCATACCGGAAGCAGAGCGCGGGGAATCAAAGACTGATGGGTTTGTTTTGTTTTGTTTTTGTAGTCCGCCAAGACGTGGAGGCTGATGCCCAAACTGTGCTTGAAGAACTGTTTTGGCTGCCTCTTTGTCTGTCGATACGACCGAGTTTTCTCGCGGAAGCCGCTGCGTACATTGGCTGCCGCAACAAAGAGCGGATATTCAGTTTCAGCTGGTGCACGGAAGACAAAGACGGCAGTGTGCTCACCGAAAAGGCAGCGAGTACGTACTGTAGTTGGCTCTGGCTCTGGGCTTGCTTAATGATGATGGACATCGAACTAACTTGTGGGTGACTGTGTGGAAAATAGAGGAGATCTTGAAAGAGTATCGCTTGTTGACCGAGTGGAAGAAAGCGCAACGGCGCCATTTTGATTTGCTGGTGCGCACAGCCGCGGGGAGCACCGCTTTTGATATCCAAGAAGCGTTCAAGCCACAACGCGGCGGCCTGCGGATCGATGTTTCGAGTATCCAAGATGAATCCGAGTACACGCAAAAGGGCGTGAACGAGTCCCGTGCGACGCTGGCCACGTGGATTGATATCGACACGGAGACCACGAGCAGCTCTCGCAACGGCAATGGGCGGTATCGATCTGATCGTGACCGTGGCCGTGACGGCGGCAGCAGCTATGCGGCGCATGGCTACAGCAGCCATAACCATGCCACGAGCACACGCAGTCGACGAGACGACGATAGCCCACGCAGAGCCATCAAGGAAGAGCCGCGCTCCCACAGTCGAGCAGGCGAGAGCGACCGCAACGACCGCGACGACCGGGACTATCGGGACGAGTATCACCGTCGGGAGGGCGATAGTGGGCGAGATCGTGGGGACGACGATGATCGCAGACGAGACCGTGATCGTGATCGAGATCGAGGCTACGAAAGAGCACGAGACCGCGACCGTGCTCAAGAAAAAGACCACGGGCGAAGTAGCGGCGGTGGGGATGATCGATCACGTCACGGTGGTGACGTGAGGATCAAAGACGAGCCGCCACGCACTAGCAGTTCAAACAACAACAGTGCAACACGAAGCAGCCGCGATGATACGCGCACCTCCGATCGAAATGACAAGAAGAACAGCGACCGAGTGAGCAGTGGTAGTACCACGCGCGACCGGTCCCCCTATCGTCGAAATGGGAATTCTGAGCGCGACAAGAAAGCAACAAGCCGTGACGAAGACCGCGATCGCAACCGCGACAAAGGCGACCGTGACCGGGACAATGACCGGGACCGTGACCGGGATCGGGATAGAGGGTACTCACGCAGAAGCCGCAGCTCCAGCGCTGGTGATGGTGGTGGACGCGGCTCGTCTCGAAGTGGAGCGAAACGCAAACAGCACAGTACGAGCCGTCACAGTCGCAGCCGCAGCCGAAGTCGAAGCCGCAGTAAGAGTGAGAGTGCGAGCCGCGATCGATCATCGCGCGTATCACGCAGTGGTGATGACCGAGACAAGGAGAAGGACCGAGATAGAGACAGAGACCGGGGCAGCAAGAGGGATCGAGACCGAAGTCGTGAGTACAAGCGTGAGCGAGGCGACCGCAAACGAAGTGCGAGTTCGTCGCAAGAGCGCCACGCGCGACGCGACGACAAACGAACCTCATCGTATTATCACAAGGAGCGGTCGTCGTACAACTCGAGTGACTCGACCAAGATCAAAGAGGAGAAATACAACTACAAGAGCCAGCCATCGTCGTCGGCTACATCGAATGCTGTGAGGATCAAGGAGGAAAAGAGACACAGTTGACATGAAAAAGGAAAAGAGCCAACATGAACTGAAAATGAAAGCGAGGACAAAGGGCACCAACAATATACAACATGAACTAAATATCGGTTGATGGCCTTGTATACGGGATCATTCCCGCCGTAACGTTAGCAGTAAAAACAAAAGCCCATGGACGAGAGGAACCATAGCTCTCAAAATGGGAGATTTGATTCACAAGAGCATGACGATTCCAGGATAGTACAGTGTATCTTGTATGCATAGATCACCCAGAAGGATCACGCAGGCTGGAGCTGTTTCTTGGACTCCAACGCTGTCTTGGATATTAACAGTTGCTGCGAAAGGTAGGAGAATGCCGCGCCCAAGGACGAGTCAAATGCAGCGCCCAAGGACGAGTCAAATGCAGCGGATTCCTCACTGGGTCCATGGATCGTGGTCGATCTGTCGTCGCGGAGCTTGACAAGCACGTGGATCACTTTGCTGGACGGTGCAGAGGCAAAGTAATCGCGCATCGACCAGGTCGATCCAATAGCATTCGTGCCGTCAAGTATCTCGCTTCGACGCCAACATCACCGCGTGGAAGTGGGCCATAATCTGGATATCCAGTCGTCATCCACTACTGTAACGCTCTTTGTCGCCGTTCTCCTTTGCCAGATACAGAGCAAGTCCACTGGACGCGAAAGTATACATCTCTCTCTTCTTGATGTGTTCTTTCAAAACTCCAACAGCTTGCTGATCTCCAATGCCAACCGTGGCGATTCTGCTCTCGCCCACTATCGCGCGAGAACAGCTCCACCATATTTGCCCATGGTCCAATTGATCAATTGACGGTCTCCAACTGTTGGATCTTTTCCGACGGCACGCACGCGCCAACTTTTTTTTGACCAGCCGGTAAATTGGCGCGCATACGGCTCCATCGTTCTGATTGGCGGGAATTTGTTTTTTTCACTTTTGATTGGTGGAAATATTTGCGCACCAATTTTTTGCGCGCCTTTTTTTCGGCCTTTGAACCTCCCTCCAAAACCAAACCGAAAGAAAAAAAGCACGCGAGCAAGAAAGCATTCAAGACAAGACGTGCACGTTGTTCTGTTAGTGTCGATCGCTGTGTGGAAGCAGCGGCTCGCGTGTATAACTAGCATCCATATCTTCACACGTACAAAACGTGAACGTTTCGGCGCGTGCACAAATGGACGAACACGCACCGCCAACGACTGGCACAAAGCGCGCGCGGCCCGTTGCGATGGCGCTGACGACACCGTCTCCGTCGCGTCGCAGACGCCGCCGCCACACTGGCAGTAGTCCAGGTTGTGTACCACGCAGTACCTCCACCACCTCCACTACAGCAACACTAACAACATCGACAGCAGCAGCAACAGAGCCAACAAGGGCAGCGTTCACACCACCTCCCCGGCGCCTGCTTCCGCCAACACAATCCAGTGCGAGTACACCGATGGCGACTGCGGCACGTACACGGAATCCACGCTCTACGCCCGTGCTTCGACTCGATGATGACCAGTCAGCCACATCATCAGCAGCAGCAGCAGCGACAGGCGCTCAGGTGGATCAGGACGAAGGTGACGGCGCGTCCACGGGCGACGACGCGTTTAGTGTCATCTCGGGCGACGGATCACCCGAACGGGATCGCCACGTGCTCGACTTTCTCAGTATGAGCTCGCTTCCAGGTAACGTATACACACGCATGATTGAGTATCTTGCAGGCGGTCGTGCTGAATCGCTGTGGTTTTATCGTAGATGGGACGCCAGCGTTTTCTCTGTTCACACCGTCACCAGCGTTTTCCAAGACCTCTTTCGTCACACGAAGTATCAGACGAGAGCTTGTTGGCGGAATCCTCACGCCACTGCAGACGTCGCCACTGCGAGCACGCAGTCGGGGGAACAGGACACACAGCCGCAACAGTAGCAGTACCAACGTGTCGCCGTCTCGGTTTCTTCGCTCGCCGTACGCGCGAAGCCACAAGTCGTCATCGCCCAGGCGACAAGCCAGTGGCGAGGACTCGGAGAGTGGCCATGAAAACGACGAAAATGACGAGAACGAGCTTGAACCAGAGCCACGGAAAGAGGATGTTTCCGGCTCTCCAGTGACCCCACCGCGATCCTTTGCTCAAGCCATCAAAGGCGAGCCGATGATGCTCGACACGATCGTCTGCAAGCTGCCCGATAGCCATGGCAAGTCCTCTGCAGCGGCTGGAGGGCGTCGGAACAGTTTGTCGTTGCTTCGCACGCCATCGCCAGCATCCTCCGCGCGCGCGCGAGCTCTTCGCGCCAAGTTGCAAGCCGCTCAGTTGGTCAAATCCACGTCAAGGGACCCATTCGGCTCGTCCGATGACGACGACGGCGAAGACTCTTTCAGCTACGCACCCAGCGCGCTCAGCACGCGCACCCATGACCAAGACTGGTTCTTTTCCTTTGCAAATACGCTGTCGCCATTGGCTCCAGGTGTTGGTACAAATGAAGACGACCTGGAGACCAGCTTCTTATCACTTCGGTTTTCGCCCGTCGCGCCATCCTCAGCGATCGATCTTCAAAGATTGTACGTGGGAAACCAACACCCAAAGGCCACCACAGGAAGTGTTTCTGATCCAACTTTCCATTGTTTGCTTGCTTTTTTCTGCGCAGGCTTCCTCCACTTCCGTCACCTGACCTTCACGCGAGCGGTCATTCGAGAATGTTTCGTGGCGTGCTGACACCAAAGACCCCAATGTTCACAACAACAGCAGGAGGCGACCGCCACTCGTCGGCATCGTCGACGGCATCGTCGACGGCATCGTCGTCGCAGAGAAGCCGTGCGTCATCGACGTCTCAGAGTAGTGGCGCGGCGTCTGCGCCCCGTGAACTGAACGAGTCGTTTCCCAATATCCGGGCATCGACGAGTGCCACGCCTGGACGCGATGAACGGCTCAAGCTGAGCAGCTCCAGCGTCATGAAGATGAAGCTCCACGTGACGTTTGACCAGTTCCCTCCATCCCACACAAAGAAGGAAATGCAAGCGATTAACAACAGTCTCAAGAGGAAGAAGCACGCACGCAAGCGGAAAGTGGACGACAGGCATCGACAAAGTAGTAAGACAAACGGCAAGGCGGTGCAGCGCAAGCTCTTGCACACACCAGTCAAAGAAGATGCTCCTGCTGGTCCAAACAGCGACAAGAGCAGTGCCAACAAATCGAAACAAACTCTCAAGGCACGTCGTGCACAAAGGCAGTTGATGACGTCGTCAAGTGACAAGAGCGGCGACGAGAACGATGACGCCGACAGCGCCAAATCGGCCGGTTCGTCGGCGTCTTCGTCGTCTGATTCGGTCTTGTCTTTGTCTAGTAGAGCCGGAGAACGTTTGAGCAAGATCGACACAAGTGTGGCTGCGACACCAAGCGACGACAACGCGTGGAGGAGGCGGCTCTCGCCAGTGCTTGGCACTGTGTCCACGCCGTCCTTACCACTCAGTTTGCTGGGCTCAAGTACGACGCCAACCATGCATGCGCTCAAGTTGCGGAAGCCGCCGTCAGCAGCAACAGCTACTGCACTTGCAACGCCAACAGCGCCTGCCAATCTGGCTGCTCTTGTGACTGGCACCGCAACTGGAGCTCTCTCCACGCCACCAAAGCTTGCGAATGCCACTGAACTCTTTGGCGGCTCTGCTCTCGGTTCATCGGCAACAGCGACACCTGTGAAACCACCGTCAACGACTCAGAAGCTTTCAACAGGAGCGACGCCATTGCTGGCCCCGTCTGCGAAGGCTGGGTTGGATGCATCGTCACAACTGTTAACGCCAGCACGTCAAGGAGCGGCAGCAGCAGCAGCAGCAAGCTCAGTGATGGCACCTGCAGTACAGAGTGATGGTGTCGTCGCGGCAATTGCTGGCAATAGCCTGATCGCGGCAACCACACCCAAGAAAAAATCACCATGCAACTGTAAGAAGTCCAAGTGTTTGAAGTTTTACTGTGAATGTTTCGCCAGTGGCGGCTACTGCGATGAGAGCTGCAATTGTGTGGGCTGCGCAAACACGCCAGCGAGTGAAGACTTGCGCCAAAAGGCCATCGCGTCGAAACTGGAGAAAAACCCCGACGCATTCAAGCCCAAGATTGAATCCACGGCATCAATGGTGGCGACCGCAGCAGGAACCATGCCTGGAGGCGCTGCAAGTGCACCAGTGGGCTTCACGACCCCACACGGCCACCACCACCACTCTCATGGCCACTCTCATGACCACTCGCATGGCTCGGGATCCAATCACGCGCATTCGGCAAGTGGTGATGTCAAGAAAATGCACAAACATGGCTGCCACTGTAAGAAATCCGCTTGCCAGAAGCGGTACTGTGAGTGTTTCCAAGCCGGTGTTCCATGTGGCGATAACTGTCGCTGTATCGACTGTAAGAACCAGTCGCCGTATCTTGCGCGGCATATTGGCTCAGCCGCGACGCCCATGGGGGCACTTGGTATGCGTGGCCCTGGTGGTGTCATGAGAGAGCTGGCGAGAGCCGGGACAGGTCTTGGCACCACCAATATCGACACGTCGGACGAGCAATTTTTCTCGCCAGCGCTGCCAAGTATTCGCCAGCGGCTCAGAATTGACAGGGAAACGTGGGCACGGAACTTCTCATCTCCATTTGAAGTATCACCACGCCGCGAACGGGAAAGAACCGAAAGGTTCCGCACGCAACTCAAGAACAGCCGAGCGTCGGCGCTGCTGAGATCGTTCAATGGAGTCCCACATGCCAGTGCAGGTGCAGCTGGGACGGCAGGGACGGGGACGAATGTGGCGATCAAGAGTGAGTCTGGAGTTGGAGTGGGTGGCGGCTTGTTGAGCTTTCGTCTGAATACCATGGCAGCAGCTGCATCTTTCACGAGTCCGGTGGGCCAGACTGCTGGTCAAAGCGGTTCCTCTTCTCTCAGCATGCGCGGCCCGCAGAGTCTGTCACCTGTGAGTGACTCGTCGCGGCCTCCACCAGCACCGACGCCCCAGGGTAAGGCAGCTCAAGAAAAGCAGATGAAGAGCGTGGTCCAACGTGTGAGAAGCAACCCGTCGACGCTGGAGGCAGCGCTCAAGATGGAGCACAAGACGCCAGGCCGCGTGTACGTGCTTCCCCTCTTTGGCAACGACTTGCCGCCAGTCAAGAGCGACGTGGGTGGCTCCATCTTCCACTTTCTCACAAATGCCGACGTGTACAACGCGAGCCTTGTGAACCGCCTGTGGAGCCGCGTGACCATGGGCGATCTCGTGTGGGACCACAGCAACTTCCGCATGGCAATAGTCGCAGAGCAACTAACCACGACCGACATGGAAACTGAAGGCGATGGCGACCAGGTGATGCAGTAAGAGGGCGTAAAAAATCGCTCTTTTGTAAGATTATAGTTTATAGGAAATGTACGCAAAAAAGAGATTTCAGTATTAGTAGTTTAGCTATCAGTAATAGTCGTATCCGATAGGCATGTGTCTGGATAATATTTTTTTCCTTTATTATTTTATCCCCCAGAGTATCATTCTCCATCACCCAACCCCCAAAACGCTGTTTTTTTATGCTGCCTTTGGCACACGCGTCGGGTTGTCGAGTGACATGTGCTGCAAGCGCACGGCGCCCAGCAGCACCTCGGGCAGTTCTTCTTCGCTTTGCGCTTCCAGCAAAAACGCCATGTCGACCACAAGCGCCTTGGTCACGCCTTGCACCATGCCGACGACGGTATTGGCCACGGAATTGGATGAAATGTCGACATCCACTTCAAAATAATTTTCTCCTTTAAAATACGGACACTTGAGCTTGTTCCCCAAAAGCGTGGGCTTGGAGCCGACCGATTGCTTGATGATAAACGAGCCTTCCACGACCGTCGGAATCAATTTGAACCGTGAATTACGGAACGCGTCATCGCCATCCAAAAAATCATTGAGCAATTCGGAAAACGGCGAGCCATCATCGAAAAGGTTTTCCTTAAAGGACTGGAAATAAAACGCTAGCGTTGTATTCGCTGGTCCTGGGATGATCAAATTGATCACAAACGTGAATTTTGTGGATGTTTTGCCAATACTTTCGGGCCGTGAGGAAATATGGTACCGGTCATTGGCACTTTCAAACGAAAAAAAATCCACACCGACCAAATGGAAAATGGCTTGGGAAGAGGCCATTTTTTTCTTGTCAATCAAATAATTGGGGCCACGGATTTGGAAAAGCGAGGCATCGGGCTCGGCCCACATTTTCTCTGATAAGCTGGTCTTGAGTTTGGGTACACCGACAACGACACCAGCCGATGGGTCCACACGAATGCGGCTCGCGGCAGTGGTGGGCTCGTTACTTGTCGAGCCGCCACCTTGGCTCTGGCTCGACTCGCTGGCTGTATCACATATCACGCCACCACTTCCATTCCCAGCGACGCTGACCGTGACCATGGGTGTGATAAAGTCGTTTCCGTTCATTTCATCGCGGATGCCGATCACGCTGCGCAGCATGGGCATGACCAAGTCCACGTCCATGCCCAGCTGGTGGTAGATACGCGAGGTCCACCCACCTGGATCGTACCGCAAGGCATAGGTCACCAGCGACCGCAGTGTGCCACTGGGCATTTTCTGTGGCGCGATCACAAAGCCTCCTCCTAAAACCGTGGCACGTACATAGTTATGGCGCACGCGGCATTCCGGGTGGTTGA
Source organism: Pythium monospermum (assembly GCA_023336165.1). Classification (NCBI taxonomy): domain Eukaryota; phylum Oomycota; class Peronosporomycetes; order Pythiales; family Pythiaceae; genus Pythium; species Pythium monospermum. Next base: position 21,168 of record JAADWJ010000146.1, read on the forward strand.
CGCTTTGGTACATGACAAAATACGAGCCATCTTCTTCGCGGCGCCAGTACCGCATGAGCACCAAGTCCCTGGGTTTTTGCCACATGGGCCACAAAAACACAGGCCGTTGCGTGATGTACACGATATCGGCTTGGTCGTCCATTTGCTGGACCACACGCATGGTCGCGACCGACGGGTCCCATCGCTGGTACCGTTTGGGGTTCATCAACAGGCGAAACACTTCCGTGGGCGACCCATGGACCGCTTGCGCCACACGAAGCGATGGGATCTCAATGCTTTGGGTCGGTGTGATCGCCACGCCACAGACTGCGACCGCAAGTGCCGCGGTGAGAAAGCATAGCAGCATATTGTCCACAAACGAGTCCATGATGCTGAACGACAACACGGCCGCGATGACCGAGGACGTGATCAACCCATTCGTGGTCTGTGCGTGCTGAGCGAACAAAGAGGCGGCTACTTGGTGGCCTAGTGGACACTCCTGCATCACGCGGAGCCCTTCTTCCACACGTGCGAGCCACCAGCCTTGCTCGGCTCGTACGTTATCGGCATCCAAGTTGAACAGGCTCACGGTATCTTCATCGGCCTTGAGCAATCGAGGCGGCTCACGTTGCGGGCCCGATGGGATGGGAAAGAGTTCTGCGTCGGTTCTTAACTTGCGTTGGTGTAACACAAGTTCTCGGATAGACCGCACAGCATTTTCAATAGCCTTTTTCCAATCTTTCGCTTGTTCTTCGGATTTCGCACCAAGGTCTAAAAAGCGATCTTTTTTGTATGATTTTTCACCCGTATCGACGGCGAACGTGATACGGAACATCCATACGGGGCCATGGTGGCGGTGTTTTTCTTCCGAGTTGAACACGGTGCTGACGAGGCAGCCGTCGGTGAGCACGTACGTGCCGCGCGGGGCCGGGTCGCCGCGTTTACGGTAATAACGCATTTGGTTGCCATCGAGGACAAAATACCGTTCCACTGGGGAGGACAACGATTCACACAAGAACAAAGTTTAGACCGCAGAACACAAAAAAATGGGAGGAGGGAGAATAAGGAACCAACAAAACGTACACCAGATGAGGTTCATGTGGTCGCGGCGCTTGGTGAGCCATCCTTCCATGGTGGCGCTTGTCGTCACGTGCGCGAGCCGAGTTAGCTTATCAGCAGTGAGGATGTGGTGGGCGTACGGAAGTTGTTGTTGTCAACCTCTGTCTTTCCTCTGTCGCCACCTCACTCGGGTTCCGTTGGGTTGTGTGGGACAATGATGGCGTTGGACCGCCGATCGTGCGTTGTCGTCAGAAATATCGCCGAGTTGAACTGCCAAAAGGGGGACTCACACAATCCGTTGTTTTTCCGGATAAAATGTCCCACCTCTTGCGATCTTTCTCTGAAATCTAATATTTTGTGTTTGGGATCGAGAACAATGCAGTGGCAGTGAACCGAACTCTCGGTGTTATCGTTGTTGACAGAAAATAACTTCAGCATAGAGCAAAAAAAATCAATTTTCGTTTCCTTCCAAACTGCAAATGTACGACCACGCAATATGCTACCGTATATACGCTGTGTGTATTGTACTGTAGCTCCTTGCACTCCAAAACAACACACACAACAACAACAACAACTGTGTGTATATGTGTGTACGACTGACTCTGCGACCTCCCTACAAGCGCTGTAACTTTCTTAGAAGCCCATCCAGCCAGTGTACCAACGGTTTTTGAACTTGTACGCGCTGATCATCTGACGGTACATGAACGCAAAGCCAAACATGCAGGCCACGATCGCCGGGTAGCGCAAGTACGGGCGCTGCAAGTAGATGGCCCACTGCGAGAGTAAGATCACACAGCCCGCGGCGATCACATCGTAACTGCCCACGATCAAGCCTTCCACGACAAACTGGGAACGGCCGGCTGGGTGGAAAAACTTGATGTTGCCATTGCGCTCAGTTTGGTAAGCTGGCGGCTCACGAATGATGCAGAACACCATGCCGGACACCGACAGTCCATAGAACAGCTGCAAACAAGGGGGAGACAAGCCAGTCAGGGACAACAGCAAATGCATTCCAGGATTTCCAATGGATGGGTCATCGTACCAAGGAGACAGTCATCCACAGACGCTTGCGACGAAGCTTGGCGACCACTTTGTCCAAGTTGGAGAGCACGACTTTGGCTGCGATGAGAAGCAGCGCCAAGATCGAGAAGAGCCCAATGTAGAGAAGCGCCTTGGATCGCTGGATGATAAACTAACAATATCCCAACAGCAAAAAGTGCCTCCATGTCAGTTTCAAGAGGTCCAAGCCGTGTGGTTGCTAGGATTTGAATGTAACGTACATCAAAGCCAGTCTTTTGCTTGACAAAGTCGACCATATCTTCGGCTTTTTTGCCCTGCTGGTAAATGTTGTACATGTTCTGCGGTGGGATCTCCAGCTTCTTTGGCGTTGGTTTGCCTTCATCGGTGCTGCGGTCTGGCGCAATATACGCGATGTGGGGAGCCGAGGAATACCCGTACTAATTTATGGTAAATATCCGTTAGAGCAATACTCAATCGTGGAAGGCTGTCAAACAGTGGACGTACGAGTCCAAAGATTTGCTGGTTCTGGTCAAAGTCCACGATACCAAAGAACACGTCTAAGCCATCACGCGTATCGATCTTGATCTTTTTCGCGGCAGCATACGACTCGGCAAGCGAGTGGAATTCAGGATGCACCGTTCTGTTCGAGCAGGTCATTATGAGTATCTTTGTTCTTCAATCACTTAATAAAAGAGAGTTGATAAAGACGTACTTGCAGGCTTCGCACGAGTACTTGTCGGCAATCGCAGTGTACAAAATGACCAAGTGAAATGGGCGGTCTGGACGCAGCGCGAGCTGCTCGTACGACTCGGTCGTGAACTCAACAACTCCATCTTTCAAGCGGCTTGAAAGCGCGGCCACTTTTTCGTCGCCACTGAGCAACCCACCGCTCGCAGCTTTGCTGGCGCTTTTCTTCTTTCCTTCGACTGGAACCACTGCGGTCCAGCAGACCATTAGCGCGAATAGCGCGAGCGCTACGCGCATGAGCGTCGCCATCTTGGTCTTGCCCATGTTGGTGATCGTCTCTCCGGTTGACGCGTGACCTGCGATCCTGACAAAAGGGGGTTGTGATCAGCACCGAATTATAGCCAATCCAAAGGTGGTTCACGAGAAATCTTAATTTCAGCCAATTAAATGGTGTGGATGGCTTTTAGCCAATCACAGATAGGTAAAAGATGACATCTTCTATGCGTCGAATGATGCTGGATGACGGAAAATGGATGAGTAAACGCCGGAACGGCAACAAGACAGCCACTGCGTTTCCAAGCTTCCAGGAGAGGTCTGCGTCCAAGAGCTCACTCTCAGTACGCAATGATGGCTCCGCCTTCGCAGCAGCAGCCACCGCCAATACCAACGCCGCGCGATGCGCACCACGACGGCAAACCGGCGCTGGAGTTGGTCCATGTTTTGGTCATGTTCCGCCACGGCGATCGTTCGCCCATCACCAAATCTGTCGGCACAAACGTGAGTATGACAAGTGAGGAAACCCAGTTCTGGGTCTCTCGTCTAGCTGGCTACGATCTCATCCATGAGCTCAGCAGTGGGACCAGAGTCGTCCTCGCTCGCGACAGCCGCATCAACAACAACAGCATGAACAGTATCGTGGAGCAGGCAGAAGAAGATGAAAGCAGCACCCCACCGTCCCCTCGCCATGGCGGCCACTGGCCGTGCGGACAACTCACCGCGAAGGGCGTCCAAGAAATGACAGCAAAGGGCCAGAAGTTGCGTCTGAGATACGCGGAACTTCTCCAAGGCGCCAACCCTGAACGCGATCTATACGTCCACTCGACCAACATCCGGCGTACGATCCGTTCCGCCCAGAGCATTCTCTCTGGCATGTTCCCCGACCATTTCCGTGAAGCAAAGAACGTAAACGCGGCCACCAGAGATGGAAGAAATGGCATTTCCATCCACGTGGATGAGGCCAATAGCCTGGGACCATCGCATTCGTACGAACTGTTCCAAAACCTCGACCAATTGCTTGCCGACGATTTGAGGTTTCGTGCACCGGCTGGCTTACGAAAGACCGCCGACCGCATTCGAGAGGCCACAGGACTGGCCACAGGTCGAATGATCCCATGGAGTTCATGTAAGTGCACTGAAATTCGGGATCTGCTGCTTGTTCATTGCTATTAACACGTATATATGTTTGTGCGTTTTTCAGTACGTGAGATCCTTGTCTGCCGCCGAGAGCACGGACTTCCATTCCCAAACGGGTTCGACGCCGATCTCTTCGACCGCATCCATGAACTAGATGCCTGGTTGTGGCATACGTTGTACGGGAAGCGCGACTTTTGTGTTGGCGCCTTCCGCAATGGCGTGCAACGCTTCCACGACCGGGTCACGTCCATCGCCAAGGTGAGCAAAACAATTTTATATTGGGCGGTCGACTCTATTTGTATGGATATGAGCCTAACTGAGACAATACCCATACATATATACGTGCAGAGAGAAACCAGCCACAAAATGACGCTCTTCTCGGCGCATGACAACTCGCTGGTCGCGCTCATGCGTGCACTGCAATTGCAGATCGACATGGTCATCCCTCACTACGGGGGCATGCTGAGTTTTGAATTCTACCAAGAACCACGGAACAACCAAATGCTCGTGCTCGCCAAGTTTGAAGACAAACCGGTCGCTTTCTACGGCCATGAACACGAACTTCTGTGTCCTGTGAGCCATGTGCTTGAGCTTTCGCAAGATTTCTTGGATCATCAATTGCCTGCGTCCTATTCGCACTAATATAGTACACAATTTTAGTACCATACATTCATCCATACAACACATGTCGCATAAATGGGCTATTCAAGCAACCTTCGCGTCACAAAGCGCCACAGTACACGGTAAAACGATTTGCCATCGTCTTGCAGTTCACAACAGATCCAAGAAGGAGATTCGTCAACAGCAATCAGCAGCAGCATGAGCGAAGCCACCGCATCTTCCCCAATGCCGCCTCCTCCTCCAGCGCCATCCGCGCTTCCACACGATAGCGATCTGGAGCTGCAGCATGTGCTCTTCTTCCATCGCCATGGAGACCGCTCGCCGATTCTCACGCAAATTGGATCCAAGTGGAAGATGACAAAAGACGAATTGGCTTTTTGGCAGGCGCGCGTCGCGACGCCACAACAACTCGCCAAGCTGAACGCCATTTCAGTCGTCGTAGGCGACGACCCATCCATGCCACCGCATGGTACCCCACGGCATCGTGAGATGGCGCCACTCGCACAACTGACCTCAACCGGTGTGGACCACATGTGTGCCAAAGGACTCGCTCTGCGCACGCAGTATGACGCGTTCATCAAGCGCCATGGCGTCGATACAGCGCCCCATGACAACGTGTACGTGTTGTCTTCCAACGTCGATCGTACGATCCAGTCCGTACAGTGTCTTCTCTACGGAATGTTCCATTCAGAAGACAACACATCCTCCAGCACCAGCACGGCAAGCGCCTCGGCTTCGCCTGATGTCTTCCACGTGCGCACGTACGCTGTAAATTTGCTCGCGCCGGCTCATCCCATCACGATCTTTAACGAAATCGAACAAATTGTGAGTCACGAAGTCGCCAAGCGGGACGCTGCGGACCGCTTACAAATCGAACAACTTGGTGACAAACTGCGTGGTCTTGTCGGTGTGCCTGCCACCCAAAACATCCCATGGACAGCGATCCGCGATGGACTCACGTGCCGCAAGGCGCATGAAATGCGCTTCCCCGACGGCATCACCGATGAAATGTATGAGATCATGTGTGACTACGACTCGTGGCTCTGGCATGAGCTCTTTGCGCAAAAGACTTTTTGCTTCAACGCGTACGAACTCGGGGTGCGTGAAGTGTACACTTTACTTCACTCGTTGACGCTCAAGGAGCAAGAGAAGAAGCAGAAGAAGCCACGCATCGCGTTCTTTTCTGCCCATGACAACTCGATCGTCGCGCTCATCAGTGCGTTACAGCTCCACGTGGACAAGATCTTGCCCGAGTACGGCACGGTCGTGACGTTTGAAGTATACACCAGCAAGAGCACGGGCAAGTACTACATGAAAGTGCTCTTTGAAGGCAAACCCGTAGCCTTTGCGGGCCACGAGCAAAGCGCGTTGTGTAGCTTTGACCACTTTGAGTACAGAGCGCTCCAGTTCTTACAAGGATAAAACTACCTGTGTTATAATAGGACTTGGTCGTTTTTTATTCCCAAAAATATATTGCCGATACTACTTTGTTGTAGTGGTGGATTGCCATGTAGAGCTGACCATAAGCGGCGACCGTGGCGTGCTCTCCCTGTGGTCTCCATCACCTGATAATCTCTTGTCCATTGTGAAATCTTTGCCTTTGTAACTCGTGGATTTCCACCACGCATCCATTTCTTTGGAGCCTGCTTTACCGTCCTTTTCCAGTTCGTCCAGCTGCGCGCGCTTCATCGCCGTCGCGGCTAACGAGGCAAGTTTCGGTTCTTTTTTCTCTGCACCACTTGCACCACTTCCCCACCATGTTGGAGCTTCAAGCCACCAGGCTTGTGGATCTCTGGATTTCGGGTCGTGGACAAGCGAGGTCGTCTTCATTTTGGTGAGTAAGGCCGAGTCCAAGTGGTATTTGGCACTCGCGTGGCTCGCGCCACTCGCTGCGAGCCGTGCCGCCGCAGCGGCGGCGGTCTTGGCATCGTTTTCTTGTTTGATTTGAAGCAATTCCATGTTTTTCATCTCGATGGCCTTGCGCAGAGAATCCAATTTCCAAAATTCACTTTCCAAATACAGTTCACGTAAGAGTTTGGGATCTTGCGGAAGCATGCCATCACGAAGAAAATGAAGCACGTAGCGGAAGAGCCACCTGATGGGATCATATACAGGAGGAGCAATAGTGAGTGGCTGTGGCCTACGCTTCCACTGTGTGTGGACGTACCAGTCGCGGTCGACGCGGAAGCAGCCGCAGTCCAGTGTGGACAGCGGCGAGTCGTCGGCGACCAGCGCCGCGAGCATCGAGTTGGCATCTTTCAGCAGCATTTGCGTGGAAATCTCAAACAGTTGGCCACCGACATCCAGTGTGATGCGGCGGTCGTGGACTGTCGGAAACGCCGCCAAGCAAAACCAATCCGAGGTTAACGACGCTTCAAAGCGTTCTTTTTCGGACTCGAGAAGCGCGTTTTGTAAAAGGATCTTGCGCTTCTCATGGCGAATGAAGGCGCGCTGCTTGGCGAGCTACAGTATATAGGGCATCAACGTTGTGGGCGTCCAGAAGCAGTCGTTCCAATTGCAGTGGCTGGCCTAGGCCGCACCCTACCCGTTCGTGCTGCATGTCGAGCTGCTGTCTCTTGGAGGCCACGACCGTCTGGTGGAGCAGCGCTTGGTCTTCATCTTGGGCACGGAGCGTCTCTTTCCAGTGCTCCAAGTGGATCTCATCATCGGTGCGCGCCATGCCATGCCCGTCGCGAGGTGCTAGCAGAGTACCACCATACTCATTTGAATGAGAAGAAGCATGAGAGCCGCCACCGCCGCCGATGCCTGGAAACCTCGTGGTAGCCACATGCGACGACGGCGGCATCCCGGCGGCGGCAGCCAATGACGCAAAGCTGCGGCGTGGAGTCTCCATGGTTGTGTGTGGGATGGATGTTGCGTCGAGTCAATGTACATACACTGTCAGTGGTAGGCGGCAGTTACTTGCCATTGAGGGCTGAAGAGACACTCAGTTTTCAAGGGTTTCCTAAGTAAGTTGTATTTTCAGATTTTAGATGCCGTTTTATGGGTTTTGAAAACTGAGTTGGACGGGGAACTCACTTCCATTCCCCCACGTGCTGCATCTAAAACATCTCCGTGGCCATGCATGCGAGTCCAACAACTGGGACCGCCACAGCCACCGTCCACAGTGGGGACGCGCCGCTTGTCGGACTGGGCACAGACGGAATCTTTCCATCGTCCGATGGTGTCGTCTTCCCTCCCACCGTTGATCCAGAGCCCGATTCGGATCCAGAGACAGAGCCAGATCCAGAGACAGAGCCTTCTTCACACTGTCCATCGACGACCTTCTTGAGCGTTGGCGCGTGGCAGTCTCGCTCCTGGTTGAGCAGACACTCATTCCCATAGCTCTTGCCATCGGAGCCACACACGTACTTGATTTCCTTTGTGCAGGCCTTAGTACACTGGCCACTGCCACTGCCGCTGCTGCTGCTGCATTCCCCATCAGCTTTCTTTGTGAGCGTCTTGTCGGGGGAAGTACACTGGGCCTTCTTGAGTACACACTCGTTCGGGTACGTCTTGCCGTCCGAGCCACACACGGGCTTGTAGATGTCCATGCAGGCAAACTCTCTGGAACACTCCGGCTTGGCTCCTGTGCCTGGAACACCAGTAGCACAAGCGCCGTCGCTCACAATTTTCCAGTCTTTGGCATCTTGATCATTCTCACACTTGGCCAGTTCAAAGAGGCACTTGTTGCTATAGGTCTGGCCATTGGATGCACAGACTGGCGCGAATTCTTGCGTACACGCCTTGGGGCACTCCGTCGTCGCTGATACGACAGCCAGCGCGGTGCTGGACAGAGCAACGAGAAGAGTGGCAAGTTTCATGAGTTGCAGTCCAGTATTATGGTGGCTTGGCTTGGCTTGTCCAAAGGAGAAATGCTTTGTGGGTGGGAAAGAAAGAGTGCTTTGACTTGGGTTGTCTGGTTTGTACCACACGAAAGAAGATGAGGGTTCAAAGGCAGAAGCCTCAGCTGCTGCTTCTGTCGCCGAATCGAACCCAGAGACTCTCTGGGTTCGGGTAGGCCTCACTTCAATATTTTGATGTGCATCCACTTCACCTGTCTGATAAATGAGACCAAATTTTTGATACCCGTAGCAAATTTGAGGTGATGACAAACATGTTTATTTATTTTATCAGTTTTACAAAACGAGCGTCGCCATAAATGCAACCAGACTCGCAACTATGACTGGCGCACCCATGGATGCAATGCCTGCTCCGCCTGTGGTTGGCGTTGGCGTTGGCACGGCCGAGGACGGCGTCCCCACCGAGTCATCAGCCCCACTACTGCCGGTACCTGCGCTCCCTGCGCTCGGGCTGGTGTCGCTGCCGCTTCCCGCGCTGGCGCATTCGCCTTGCGAGGCCAGTGCGATGGTCTGGTCCTTGCACTTGGCGACCTTGAGCTCGCACTCGTTGCCGTAGGTCTTGCCGTTGGATCCGCACACGGGCTGGAAGATCTTCGGACATTCCTTTGGGCAGTCCGCGTTGGCGCCGTTGCTGCCGCTTCCCGAGCTGGCGCATTCGCCCTGCGAGGCCAGCGTGATGGTCTTATCCTTACACTGCGCAGTCTTGAGCTCACACTCGTTGCCGTAGGTCTTGCCGTTGGACCCACACACGGGCTGGAAGTTCGCGGGGCAAGCCTTTGGGCACTCGCTGGATGGCGGCTTCGACGGACACTCGCCTGTGGAGACAACCGTGAGCGTGTCGTTCTTGGTCGAACACTTTTTGTAGTCAAAAGTACACTGGTTTTCGTAGGTCTTGCCGTCGGAACCACACACGGGGGCGTAGATCTCATTACAGCTCGCGACGCAAGTCTCGGCCCCGGCGACTTGCTCCACGCTGGTCAACGCCGCCACAGCGACGAGCAAAGGCACGAGCGGATACACTGCCTTCATGGCAATAGAGTGATAGTTGGTTGTCTTGGTTGTCCTGCTTTGTTGTGCAAATGCTGCAATGAGAGACTCTTGGGCGCGCTGCGCTTCTTGCACACTTGAGCTTCTGGACTTTTCTCCGTTTCGTGCAAGGAGCTTATCCAATAAGCTCACACATCCAATTTTTTGTTCCAAAGCGAATCAGATGACCATCTCCAGCTGGCCAAATCATATTCAGCCACGGGTTCATCGGGGATGATAACCGATCTGAAACCGGTTTTAGATCGGTTTTCGACTGTTTTTCGCATGCACGACAAGGCCTCTTGCAGTTCTCGCTGCGTCATGCTGGCGTGCTTTAGGTGAATCACGGAGGAAGCAGCTTTGCGTTTGAACTTCAAATTGAAGGGCCGGATACCGTACCGTTCTGTATTGGGGACCGGACTGTCACACGCTTCGCCCAAACCATTGCGATCTTCGACTGAAGCCGTAACGGCTGAACCGTTGGATCTTGGAAGTTTTTGTACCGGTATCCAATTGGAGAGATTGGACCTTGTTTTGGACAGAAAAGATAAATTCAAACCTGAGTTTGAGAATGCAGTCGTCTGGTCTGATTGGCTGAAATCCTCGTCTTGCCGGATTCTTGTTCGTTTCTTCCTCCAGATGTCACCACCAACCTCCAACCCTGGACACGCGGAGCATATGCGGCGCACTCCTCATGATAGCAAAGCCTGATGGCCACCACAGCGTTCATGTTCAGCTGCAGCAGTCACACACACGTTGGCTTGCTTCTTTTTTTTCCTCGTCGTTGTTGGCGCTGCCATTTGAATCGATACAAACCTTCAACAACAAAAATGTTCTGCCGAGAACAACCAATAGAACACAAAAAAACTGGCACCAACGCAGGCAACGCGCCGTATATATAAAGTCAAATGCAGCGTCTGCATGTTGCGCGGCTTGTCTTCAACACCACGGCGTTGCTATTGGCTTTGCTCGCGTGGTTCGACCCATCGTGGAGCGTCATCGAGTCCCCCAAGCCGGCGACCACACAGTCGTCCAGAGAAGAGCCCTCAATCGTCCAACAACTTCGCTTTGCACCCAGTGAATACTGTCTCTACTTCACCAATGGCTCCAGCGACTGCCACTCGTACGCGTACCAGCTCACCCACAGCGTTGAACCACCACCAAGCAGTTCGAGCGACCTCGCGCCGCACAACCTCCACGCTGCGACGCCAAGCAACCGACTGCAAGCCGCTGTCTCCAGCTGGTGTGTCGCGGTCTCTCCATCATCATCATCACCATCCGAATCATCGCTAGAAAATGGCTCGTGGCTAGTCCAAGGCGTCCAGTCCATGCTCTGTCTTGTGGTACTGGAAACCTGTGTCTACACCATGCTGTTGTGGCTGTTTCTGCTTGCGTTGAGTGTGTTTTTCTCTCTGTGGAAGGCGCTTCTTCCAGCCTCCTCTTCCTGGAGAAGGTCATCTTGTATTGAAACGTGTGCTTCGTTCACGACCGTTGGCCATACGTGTTTGGCTCTGCTTTTGCTAGTCGAGTGGTGGGGCTACCAAGGCTCGCTCATGGACAACAGCAACATTGCGATGCTGCAACTTGTCGTGCGATACGGTGCGTCGTTCCGATCCACAGTGCTCTCACTGGTCGCCGCGCTGGTCGCGTGTCGGCTGTCGCTTCAAATCTCGGGCAACAAGTGCTCGCCGTACCATTTGGCCAAGCTGTACGCCATGCCACTCAGCCCTCGAAGACGAAGACGAGGACCGTGGTGGAGCCCACGCCAAGACCAAGGCGATGACGCCAACGATGAGTGTCTGGACGCCACGCTCGACCCGCTCGAGTGTCCTGCCAACTACCACGTCTGAAAGGCCAGCGGTGTGCAGTAGGATGTGTGGGTACGTAGACCATGTCTGTATCTGTGTAGTCTGTCCAAGTATCAATCGTAAATGCAGACCAAAAGTGATATTCTTGTGGTATTACTACTTTGGAAGTATTACTATCTAAACGGACACCCTAATGATCCTGAACTTTAGTACGTTTCGGCCATGATATTCACGACCAGCGCCGTCCACCCACTGAACGGGTGGCACCGCTGGCCTTGCCCGTATTGCATCCCGGCTTCCACGTTGCCACTGTATTGTTCCCACAAATACCCGGTCCGGGTATATTCGCTGTAAATCGTATTCACAATATTTTCACGTAATTCATCATAAATCCCACTGGCCAGTTTTTGGTACGGACCGGACGTCTCTTTGCCATAGAAATGGAGCCCCTTTAAGGCCAAGTAATTGATATTGATCCAAATCGAGCCGCGCCAGTACGGCGCATCGCCTTGGGCATTTGCTTGTTCATAAAACAAATCGGTTGTCGACATCGACCTCAAGCCAAAAGGCGACCATAAATGGTTTTCACTGGCAATTTGATGCAATACTGCCTCCAATTGCGGTGCATCGGCTGGTAATACTTGCAATAATAATGGGAAAATACTCACATACCCAATATGCTTCACATGCTGCAGTGTCTCTGGCTCGTTCGCGACAAAAACGGGTTGCATTTGAAGTCCTCCTTTTCCATCACCCAGCGGAAACAAATATTTTGGGAAATTTTCTGGACATTTCACAATTTGTTTTTGTAAATTGGCATACGAGACCGTGGCGTCTTTTGTTTTGCCTGTGTTTTCATTTTGACACCGTACGACCACGTGGTTTTCAATATGTCCGTCGTTACTGTGTTCTCCAATATCGAAAAACGACTTGGCATTTTCATTCCAATGGATTTCAAACAGCGCTTTTTCAAAACGTGCTTTGTTTTGGATGTAAAAATCCAGTTTTTCACTTGGAAGTTGGATTTGGTGACCCAATTTCCATAAAATATCACTTGCTTTGATCATCCAGCACAGCAAATCCACATGCATTTCCAAATCACTTGGCATGGAGGCACGTGGGTAGTCGTCCAGTCCAGAAGACAACGTATTAGAAATCAATTTGCCGTCTTTAGGGCGGCGTCCTCGCCATCGGAAACTGGCGATTTCAGCGTTAAACACGGCCCCACGCTGTGTATTCATGAACCAGTCGTACCATTTCTCCAAGAACGGGAAGATCAACTGGATGTACTGGATCTGGTTATCGCTTAAAGCTCCCCATTGCGCGAGCATCTTGTCCAGCGCCAATAAAAGCGCCGGTGGGTTGGCATGTTCCACGTGCTGCACGAGAAACTCGGCGGGCACGCGTCGCCGCGCCGTTTCTCCCAAGATCTGTTCGCGTGGGATGTACCCGTCGTCCTCCATGAGTCCGAGCCAATGGACCACGACATCTTGCGTGATGTCCATGTCAAAACTGCCAATGCCCAGCAGGTGGAAGCCTTCATCCCATAAAAACCCACGTGGGAAAAAAGACCGTGACGGCACCGCCGTGAACAATGGCTTGCGTGGCGACTCGATGATTTTGGACGCGTCATTTGGGTCATGTTGCACGAGTGAACTACCGTAGAAAAAGCCCACGCCGCCCATGAGATTACTGAATGCGGCCTGGGCGAAGGCGACTTGGCTGGCATTGTAGCCTTTCGTGGTCGCTAGCTGGAAGGTTTCTTCAAATTTTGATTCAAAGGCCTCTTTCAAGCGAGGATGCGACTCTTCAACCAGGCTTCCGACTTCCAGAGGCGATGCGTAGTGAGAGGCAGAGGCGTCATCGTCGGAGCCAGGAGCGTTGGCTTCTTGGAAGACCACGTCCAGCAGGATATCGTCCCTCGTGATGGCTGTCGCCGCCGCAGCAGCATTAGCATTAGCATTAGCATTGCCGCTGTCGTTGTCCTGGGCGGCCACCGCATCAAACTCGACGATGGCTTGGATGACAAGCAGCGTGCTTGCGTCTTCAATGATATTGTCCAGCACAATCTCGGCGTCGGCATCTTGTGGCGAACTTCGTGTGGCCAGCGAAACCAGTCGGTCTTTCACATTCAACACGTTGGTGTCTTGGAGTCCAGCATAGCGAAGCTCTGCCGAGCGGACACCAGAGCTTGTGCGCACTTTGAGCGTTGCCGACAACTGGAACGCAAACGGTCCATTGATCTTGTCCTCGTTCTTGTTCTTGCTCTCGTCGACGCCTTCGCTTTCAAAACTCACGGTTGAGCAAGTGTACGACGATGATGACATATCGCCATCCTCAGCCCCTGCGCAAACCGTTTGCTGTGGCTCGGTGGCCACGTCGACCAGGTTCTGGAGCTTTTTGCGGCACGCATCGCCCAGAGACTCGTCGCCACAGCCAAGATCCACATAAAAAAACATCGACAGCTTGGTTTTATCGACGCGTCGCTTGCGAAGCAGCTCATCGCGTGGCTCCAATGGCGTAGCGCTGATCCGTGACGCCCAGCCATTCAGTTTCTCCAATCGCAAGTAATGGGTCTCCAATTCCACGCGGTTGAACTGGTCTTCGATGCTTTGCCAGCCGTACTTTTTGCCGTCATGGTGGAGCCAGCCGTATTTTTGAAGCCGATCTTCTTGGCGACATTCGTGGCGCAGCTGCGAGACGTCCTCATGGGTCGACCCCCAGAGCAAACCCGCTGAGAGGTAGTACGGGTATGTGCGCGAGCGGATGCCGTGGTACAAGCCAGAGCGGTACGTGCCCCACCGCAGCAAATGATCAGTATTGGCCGCGCTATACTGGCGGAGCGCGTCGAAATTGAGCGTCTCTGGGGGCGTTACAACGGGGGAGTCCGATTGCGTTGGGAAGAGATTGTGGAGAAGCGTATGCACCGGTTGCAGCGCATCGTAGTTGAGCCATAGTGCTGCACAGATGGCGCAAAGCGCCGCGAACACGGCCGCGTGTTGCCCCGCCATGACGAATGATGGCGTGTCAAACAAACAATCAAAAGGAGAGTGGGGTCTTGTATTCGGATGGTATTCGGTACTACTTTTAGGGAAATTTGTATTGTGAAAACTACGGTAATATTTACAAATGTTACAAAAAAAAGCAATCTAAAAGAGCAAAAAACAAGTCTCAAAAAAGAAGGAAATTCCTAACTACGCTGGCTGGCTTTTACCAAGCAAAGAAGGATTGAGCGAGCTCCAAAAGCGACCGCGGCATTTTGGTGCTTGGCCCAGTGCCGGTACCGGTTGGTTTCTTTGTTGTGGAGCCCGTTGGCGTCGGGGCCTCGGCACCGCCCGCAGCTGGAGTCTTGCCCTTGGCCGGAGGAGCCGTATCACTGTCTGGATCGGTGATGGAGGTGTCTGTCTGAGGCAAATCGTTTGGTGCGCCAACGCCAGAGATGAAATTTGGGTCTTGATCGTCGTCGTCATCTCCTGGGAAACCCGCGTCGCCGTCATCCGAGCCAGAGCCGGAGCCTGCCGACCCATCGCTGGATCCGGAGCCTGGCTCTCCACTGCCACGGAGCCGGGTGTCCAAATCGTCGCCATCTTCTTCACCCTCCTCGTCCTCCTCCTTCTCCTTCTCCTCCTCGTCGCCACCATCGCCTCGGTCGTCGCCGTCTTTCTGGCCCGTCGTAGTATGTGGGGACTCAATCAGTACCGCGTGCACGGTGCCCACTTGGGACCCGATGAGTCCCGTGTCCACGCCGTCGCCTTGAGACCCATCAATTGTGCCAAAGTCGACGGTCGTGTTGTCGCCAGAGCCACTTGTATCATTCTCGAGGGCGTCGTCGTCACCGTCATGGCTGCTGTCAGCAGAAGAATCACCATCCCCATTCTCATCATCGTCCTGGTTGTCCCCCTCGCCACTGGCATCACCGTCAGCCTGTGAACTGTCGGTTGGACGGCCAGCAGTGGTGCTGCCATTCACTGACTGCGCTGTAGAGATCCCCGTCCCATTGGAGCCAGGGGTCACGATACCACCGCCAAGATCATCGCCCTCATCGTCATCACCGCCATCGTTGAGGTCGTCAAAGTCAAAGTCTGGACCGCCAACGTCGGCGTCCATTTCCCCACTGCCTGATCGTGATGATCCAAGATCCGTGTTGCGTTCGTCATCATGATTTTCGTCACTTCCGTCGTCCGACATGTTCGCACCATCAGAATCATCAAAATCAAAATCACCGTCACCGTCGTCGCCAGCAGCACCATCAGAATCAGAATCACCACCAGGAGACACGCCACCACCACCGTCGTCCCGACTGCCCGTGTCGTCGTCGTCGTTGTCTTTGTCTTGGTTGCTTGATCCAGTCGGATGGGTCCCATCCTTTGGAGCAGGCGTGGTAACGTTTCCTTCTCCTCCCTTGCCATCGTTTCCTTCTCCCTTGTTGCCATCATCATCTTTGCCATCCTCGCCGTCGTCTCCACCTTCACCACCAGCGACTGGATCATCTTTCTTTCCTTCTCCTCCGCCAACCGTGTCAGGTGCAGGTGGAGTGTTGGTCGTCTTGGTGCCACCCGCACCAGAACTAGCACCAGCACCACCCTTGTCAGTACCAGTACCAGTACCAGTATTGTCAGTACCATTGTCGGGACCAGTACCAGTACTAGTACTGCCATCCACCGCGTCACCGGCGCCATTGTCGGGACCAGTACCAGTACTAGTATTGCCATCCACCGCGTCAACGGCGCCATTGCCATTGCCACTCGCATCGCCACTGTTGCCACGACTACCAGGCACTCGTGGCCCTGTGGGCGTGGCCGTGGGCGGTGGGGTCGGCGGCGCCGCCGTGGTCGGCAAGGGCGTCTGTGCGTTTTCAGCCGAGATCGAAATGTCTTTTCGGTCCACTGGCTTGGCGGTCGCGACCGGTGTATCCGGATCCGCGACGATCAGTTCATCTACGACCTTGATCTCCACTTCCGCGGCGCGTGGCGAGTCCAGTTCGCTCACAGGGATACTTGGATCCACGGGCTTGGCGAGTGCGACATGGAGCTTCTCTTCTGCCAACGGACGCCAGTCGGGCACATCGATTTCGACTTTGTTTTGCACCACGAGCAGTTCGTAACAGCGTGGGTATTTGGTTTTTGGAATATTGAATTCAAAACGAAATTCTTCCGTGAAATCTTCAATTGGCGCGACGGTTTCATTGTAAATTTTGCATTCCATGAGCTCCACCAAATCACGCGCGTCTTTGTCGTTCTCGCCTTTGGCCTTGGCCATCTGCAGTGCCTGGTAGTAGAACGACGTCGTGGTTTGCTCTGATTGGCCCTGCGCTGTCTTGACCAACTGAGCGTCCGGCACGCCGATCGCGCCGGCACCGCCGCCACCGCCTTGGGCAGGGGCGTCTGTCTCCACGTTGGCTGGTGAGACCGTCGCTGGCTTGTTGTTACTGGCCGTGGCGTTGTTGTTGTTGTTTCCAGTGTCAAGCTCTGAAAAGTCGATCGCGTCGTCGCCCCCTGCCATGGCCAGCAGCCGTCTTCTTGCCGAGTGGGAACACGTGAATGCGTTCGCATCGTTGGACATGAGATCGGTCAAAAGCGTTGTGATGCGGTACGAGTACGAGTTCTTTTTGCCCAAGTCAGCGGCGTCCACAAGCTCAAAGAATTTGGTCGGCACGCCTTCGTAAAAGGGCTTCAAATGCTCGTCCACGGTCACGGACATGGTCTTGTCACCGACAAAGTATTCCATCACGATGTCGCTTGTCGCTTCGGCTTGTGGGCCGCCATTGACTGCGCAGGACTGCCAGGCCTTTGGCAAAGACTTCTTATCGGCGGGCGTCAAGTACCCGTCGATGTTACACGTGTAGTACAAATGATGGAGCATATCCATGGTCGTATGGAGACTGAAAAACACCGGATCCAGTGGTGAGTAGAACGAGCCCATGACACCTTTCATAGCCGAGTGGACGTGGTCATGGGCCGAGTGCTGGACATTTTGGTTCAAGTCTTTGGCACCGGTGACACTGCTGAGCATGTTGATCAAGTTGCTGTAACTGAGCGAATCAGGCAACGCCGTGCTCGCCCAGTTGCCGCGTGGGATACACTTGGTACACTTGGCAAAGTCCATGCCGGGGCCGTCACAGTACTTGCCGACGGGCCCATTGTTGACACAATTTGGACCAAATTTACGCGACTCAATCTGAAGCGTCTTGTCAATACCCTTGGAGCCACCAAGCGCCTGTAAGAGAGGAGAACATTCCTCCATGGAGCGGCATTTCTTTTGCGTTTGCATGGCAAAGGCACCGAAAATGTTCCACACTGGGATGGTCACACACTTGAACTCGGGCCCAAAGCTGCGGAGCATGTTTTCGTACGCGAGCAGCAAGCGGCGGTGCCAAAGCAAAAACCCACAGGTGTTGTGGGCTTGGTTACTGGACATGGCGTTGGCGTGGACTTTTGTGAAAAGCGCAAAGTACCCTTTCTCCATGGCGAGCCCGACTGCCTTGACGTAGGTATCTTGTTCGATCTGCGTGAAGGCCTCCCATGGCTTGCGCACACGACGGCATGCGCGCGGCGCCTTGGCTTGTGCCTGGTGGGAGGCTAGTGCGAGCAGCGCGAAGGCTGCAAGAAGCAGCACACGCAGGATCTTCATTTTGCAGTTTCAGGTACCCCTGGGAGCGCGGCCTGCGAAAGATGGGCTGTGCTGAACCACTGGGATTCGCGAATGAGGAGCTCATCAGCCAGGTGAGCGCTGGATCAAGATGCATCTACCACGTATGGGTGAGAGGCGATACATACTGGGTGTACATGCGGTCTTGGTGGATTGCTATCGCACCATTGCGGCGCGAGGTGAGTGCGAAGAGAAGCGGTGGCATCAGCCATGGTGGAAGAGCTGCTCACGTGGCTTTCCAAGAGCCACAATGTGTCGTTGCATTGTGGATGTCCTGGATCGTTTGATTGTGGGGTCAATTTTGGGTGACTCGTATCAAAACACGGTGCGTTTTGCATATTCTCCACAAAATGAGCTCTAACGTGTACCAGTACCGGTACTGGTACAGAAAAATATTGGGCATGGCAAACGCCAAAGATTTCGACACTGGTGGTGGCTGGCCTGTGGGACGATGTGCGCTTGACAACAACCGCCCTACCGGTACAGCGCTGCATGAGAATCTCAGGTGTGGGGT
This sequence comes from Pythium monospermum, assembly GCA_023336165.1. NCBI lineage: Eukaryota > Oomycota > Peronosporomycetes > Pythiales > Pythiaceae > Pythium > Pythium monospermum. The sequence continues at coordinate 39,806 of JAADWJ010000146.1, forward strand.
GGCGGGCATGTGGCGTATCGACTCCGCCAGCGAAACAGAAGCGAAACGCTGTGACGTGACAGCCAATGAATCCGGTCAGGCGTGATTCTTCCGACTGATGCCAGCGCCAGAGTATGGAGAGCGACCCTGTGGCCCGCGCGTCCATGTAGCATGCGCACATCGTAACACTCATGCACGACTATGAACTCTGCCACAGTACCAGTACATCGGTATCGGTGCCCATGCGCTATCCAAGGGCGACTACTACAGTTCCGGTACCAATGGACTGGTTGCACAACACCCGCAAGCTGCAGATGTTTTCTTCTTGACGACACCAATGTTGACGCTGTTGATCCGGAATGATACAATGCAGTGCCTCCTCCACTGTACGAGCTCTTCCAAGTGGAAAGCAATGAATCTGCCGAGATGCGTCAACAGCGTTCCGAGACGATGGAGGATGCACGCGTACGGCACGCGTCCAAGTCGCTGATTGGTCCGCTTCCCATGCAATATGATCTGTATTTTGATCATGCTCAAGAATGCCGTTCTGTCCGTTGGTGTCAAGATGGCAATGGCAATGGCAGTGATTCGCCGCAGCTTGCTCAGCGTCGACGACAGTATCACTTCCATAAGCAGAGGCTGTTACCTGCAGCAGCTACCAGAGTCTTCCAGAGTGACCAACTGGTCATGGCCGCAGATCACGAAGAGGCGTCGCCACTGCTTGCGGTATCGCCATCATCGCTGGCTTGCCGTCCGTATTCGTATTCGACCAACAACATCCAGTGCTATCAAGAAGAAGCAGAACCAGAACCAGCGTCACAGCCACCAGTCGATCATGCGATTTCCACCACCTCCATCTCGGTTTCCTCCATCGTGCAGCTCATCGCCATCGGCTCCTTAATCGTGTACACTGTCGCGCATACAGTTTTTCTGGCGCCGTCCATCCAACTTGACTATTTTGATCGCATTGGCCAGTGGTGGCAAGAAAAATCGACTTTTCCAGGAGGCGCAAGCGGCAAGCGCCACGATGAAATGGACCGTGCGACGTTTCTCTTTCTCTATTGTGTCGCTCCGTTTGCAGTCGGCACGATCGCGTTAGAAGCCACAAGGCATTGGTGGTCGTGGTCGTCATCATCATCGTCGTCATCCCACGACCACCTGACCTACGGCTTGCGTCGATTTGGTCGGCTCATGAGACGCAAGTCATCGTTCACCATCCCACGTGTCTTCTACTACCTCATCGGCACTTCTGGTTCTGGTGATTCGGATCCCTTCAGCTACGGAGAGCTACTGGCCATGGCGTGTCTCCTTCTCGGCAATCTTGTCGTGTTTGCGCTTGGCTGGCGCACCATGCGGCTCTACCACCCTCTTCCTGGGGCACCCTACACCGTATACACGACACTGGAGATCACCGGCATCGTGCTGGGCTACAACTGTGTCTACAACATGGCGTTCTTATTCATCCCGACCACGCGCTCAAGTGTGTGGATGGCATTCATGGGCATCGCGTACCCAAACGCGGTCAAGTTCCACCGGTGGCTGGGCGTTTCCACTGTCCTCACCGCCATCGGCCATGCGTTGCCGTTTTACCCTGTCTGGTACCACCAGGGGGTCTTGTGGGCAAAGACCATGCCGTGTTGGCAAGCGTGCACATTGGATTACGCGTCCACAGGGTACCCAGCGTGGTTCACTGTATTTGGAGAACTCTCGCTGTTGTTTTTTGTATTGCTGGGCGTCACGTCTCATCCTTGGATCCGTCGTTTCCAGTACGAATGGTTTTATTATGCGCATTTTCTGTTTGTACCTGGTGTGCTCTTTGCCATTCTCCATTGGGGGACAATGATCTGGTGGCTATTGCCCAGTGTCACGGTGTACGTGGTGGACCGTGTCCGTGGCCGAGTCAGTGCGCGCCCACCAGTGGTCGTGGAGAAATGTTCCGTGTCATGCGACGGGATCGTCACAGTGACACTGCGACGGCGTGCAGATGCTGCTGGTGGTCAGCCATTTCAAGTGGGCCAGTTTGTCTACCTCAACGTGCCAGCCATTTCGAAGTGGCAGTGGCATGCATTCACGATTGGCTCGTCCCCACACAATGGATCGTCATCCTCCTCGTCGTCGTTCACGGTGTATCTCAAGTCGCTGGGAAATTGGACACAGGCCTTTTTGGAATACACACGCGAGTGTGGAGTCCAACAGCGAAGCAAGGCACCTGAAGTGTACGTGGACGGCTACTACGGCGCGTCACTGCCAGCGTGTGTGGCCGATCAAGACTATGCGACACTGTGTCTCATCGGCGGCGGCATTGGCGCGACGCCGTTGTTCGCGTTACTTGAAGACGTGGCGTTCCGCAGGGATGCGACTTGTCGAAAGATCCATTTTGTGTTTACGTTTCGAGAACTGTCCCTTTTATGGGCGATCCACCCCGTGCTGCAACTGCTACTTGTTCAAAAACAAGAGTTGGTGACCTTCACCTACGAGTTCTATTGGACCCGTCCACAGTTAGCAGCAGCAGCACAACCAGCAAAGCAAGAGGAAGACGAGCTGCGACTGGTGAACTCTTGTGCTGCCGTGTCCTTCATGTACCACGAAGCAACACAACCACAACTGAGCGACCAGAAGGTTTGTGCTGGACGACCGTTCGTCGTAGTTGCACTGGTGTCTGCTCTTGCCATTCTGGGAAGTGCCTTTACGGTCTTGTACCTTGATTACGACGGTGGTGTGGTCATGCAGCACGGCACGCAAACCCAATATTGGCCGCTTCAAAACCTTGTGGACGCTTTGGTCCTGGTTGTGCTTCCACTGGTCGCGGTCGTGGTGTGCGTTTTGATGGAGAAGATACTGGCGGTGGGGCGGCGGCTGCGGACGAATATTACTACTGGTACTACTAGTACAGCGGTTGCAAGATGGGAAGCCACGGATACAGCGTCATCGTCTTCTTGCTCTTCATCTCCTGACCCAGCGGCGGTGGAAAGCAGTACCAGTAGTAGTACTAGTTCCAGTGTCTTCCCGCTGGACATTGAGGCCTCTGGCGCCTGCGTTCCGTTGAGCGACCGTGCGCTACTGGATTTGTATGATGTCACCATTGGCTGCCGTCCACAGATGACGCGTGTGCTATCCAATCTCCACGACGACCACTGTTCCCGGCTGAGGCTTGGAGGTGGCAACGACAGGCCGATCGGTGTGTTTGTATTTTGCCCCGAGCCACTGAAACGAGCAACCGAAGACGCGGTTGCAATGATCGGCTCGAGCCGTTTTGATATTCACACTGAAGAATTTGAACTGTAAAGACACCACCACAACAGTGGAATAGGTGGACAAAAAACCAAAATCAAACATGTACTCTCATTCTTCAGTGGAACTGTATCTACCTGTGTATGGTAACTGGCTGCTCACTACCATTTCCCTTCCTGTTTTGACCTATTGGTTGCTGAGGAACTTGTCCAAGTACCCGCCTTCTTGCATCAAGTCAAAGAAATGGCCGTTGCCTTTCTTGACCAACTGCGCCGGTGATGCAAATTCGACCACTCGACCAGCGTCCAGCACCAAGATCCGGTCCGAGTCCAAGATCGTATCGAGGCGATGCGCAATGGTCAGCACGGTCGACTTGTCAAAGGCCTCGCGGATCACTTGCTGTAATTTCTGGTCGGTTTCG